>VZTO01001663.1:0-33435 GCA_013400615.1 Syrrhaptes paradoxus
GCACTCGATGGAAATATCGATTTTCTGCACATGGACCGTTCCCCGTGTCACAGCACCGTCCTTCCCCTGGTGGTTGCTCTCAGTGTGTGTCTGTGGCAGAAAAATAAAAAAGAAGAAGAAAAGAAAGCCTGGGCTCCTGATTTCTGTCACACCTAGCACGGAAAACAAATGTAGAAAAATAAAATTGGGGAATAAGCTCCGTGTTCCCCTGGGGGGGATCGGTGAATCCAGGTCAGCCCGTGAGCTCGGTGAGGGACTGAAGGGGGGAGGATGCTCTGGAATCGGGAGCCCTGCTGTCATTAAAGGCATTGACGGAAGGGGAGCTGCGGGGTCTTAGATTGGATTTATAAGCACAGAGCTTGGGTGACACGTGGCTTGTTCCCCTGCTGCTGACCCCAGCCTCACAGGGATAAACGCACCAAAAACTAAAATGCGATTCCAGAAACCCGGCTCTCCAAAAGCCCGTCTCGTCCTGTAGCTAAAGAGGATTCGATGCTTCAATATCTTCCGAATCGGGGGCTGACACTGTCCTGCACCAGGGGGATTCTTGTGATGAGGATGAATGTCTGTTCTCTGTGTGTGGGGCTGGGGTCCTGTTCTGCCCCCAGAGAGGGAGGACGGGCTATTCGGGGGAGGTGGGAGGGAAGCGGTGGCGGGGAGCCGGTGGAGGAGCTGGGAGCCGGGGAGTGACAGAGGGGGTCCCAGCGGGGCTGTGGCGGTGGAGGGGAGGGGGTCTGGCAGGTGGGTAGGGAGGGGCTCAGGTGACGATAATGAGCCACTAATCTGTCAAGGGGACATTGCAGCGGGCACAAACGTTTCCTGAGCCTTGCTGTGCCTGAAAATCACCAGCTCCTGACCAAAGGCTACCTTGCCACCTGCACGGGGACGATGCTGAAGACTCTTGTTCTGGAGACCTTTGGGGCTGGACACTTTCATATCACGAGATGAGACAATTTGTGCTCACCTGTGAGCCGGGGGGGGGAAGGAGACAGAACGTTCCCAGAGGGACCAGTCCTGCAGCATCACTGGGGGAATCTGGGAGGATGCCCCGGGGCAGGGGGCTGCCTGGCAGCGAGGGGAAGCTGCCAACCCTCCCTGCGCACCCTCAGCTGGCTGGACAGCGAACACCAGACCCATCCCTCCAGTTTGGGAGGTGATACAAAGTCACGCTGGATCCTGCTGCCAGCTGGGTTTGTGGAGGCACGGATCTGCGTCGGCTTTTCTCTTCCCTCAGCCCTGCAGATGATGTTCCTCGGAGCTACGTGGCTCACGGCAGCTGTGGATCTGCCCCCGGGGACTCTCCAGGACACGGCTTCTGGCCCAGGAGCTGTGTATGAAGCACTAAAGCTGCACCTGCAGAGGCCAGTACCTGGGATCCTTCACTTATCTCTTCCCCGGCGGCGACAGTTCACCTCCAGGTACCGGGGAGCTCAGCAGCAATTGCCCTGGAACATGGAGCAGCAGCCGTACAAGCAGAGATACCATTAATGGGATCCGGGTGCCTCGTTATCTCTCGAATTGCAGCGTGAGTCCGAAGCCATCCCTGCGTGGAGGGAGATGCTATCGCAGACCCGCTGCTGGGACACCTGAACTCTGTGCCTTCCCTTCGAGCGGGGCCGTGAGTCAGCTCTCACGGAGAATCGTTGTTATCAGCCGGTTGGTTTTTTGCTCCAGCACAGGTGGACTGATGTTGTACCTGCCACAACGAGCTCTCAGGAGTCTGGCTGCCAGAAGAGGAGCCAGACAACTGGGAAATCACCTTCTCCCTGTTCCCGACTGAGCCCTGGCTCCCAAATCGATGCCAAGCCCCGTGTTCCCGACGAGTGGCACCGTGAAAGCCCTTTTGTGTTTCAGGGCACGCAGCTTCCAGACTCACTCCCTCCTTCAAGTCTTAAAAGTCTCTCTGCTGTCTCTTGGGCTTTGGAAAAAAAGTGCCGATAATATTAAAAGGGAGGAGTTATCCCCAGTCTGCTTGTGAAGCAAGTCAAACCAAACCCCCAGTCACAGTCTGTATTCAGAGCATTTTATTATTTAAAAAAGTTACAAAACAAAGCTCATCGATTCCTTGTTAACTCTTGTTTTCTACAGACTGTCATAAACACGATTGTAATAGAGTAAAATGCTCCGGTGCAAACATCCTCATCAAAAATAAACGTGTCGTTTTATGTACAGATAAGTTACTGTCAAATATTAACATTAAAACATCTCTCTTTATAAATGGACTGCAACAAAAATGCAGCATTGTTTCATCTTCTAAATAAATCCGATGCTTCATCCGTGACATAAAAAAGTTATCAACCCATTTCTTCTCTTTCCTCTAAGACAGCGAGTCTCGTTTGACATCCGCTGGGTTAGGTCTGAAAGCATCTCAGCAGCGGCTTTCTGTGCGTTGTCCTCGAAATGCCACAGGAACGGGTTACAGGCAGATCGGTGTCTGGGGGGCAGAGCTGCAATCCGTTATTACCTGCTCTGCCATCCTCAGGACAACATTTTTCATGAGGACTCGACACTGTCCCAGAGCACAGTCCAGATCCCCCTCCCGAGATACTGGGACGGACAGAACGTGGCACGATGCCTGAACCCCGCTGGTTCGATGGCCAAGCTCAGCGGTGCGGTGGGTTGGTGCTCCGGGGATCCAGAATATTTCTGTTTACAACCTTTCCAACAGCACCTGGGGAGCTTCCAGTCTCCCCCTTCTCTGTGCACACAACCACGTCCTCAGCTCTTCCGTTCCCCTTCCAAGGAGCCGTCCTTCATGTATCTAAACCCATTCAGCACCACACCCGGGCAAAGCTCCGGCGTTTCCACCCTGCCGGAGAGCAGGGGAAGGGGCAGGTCGCTGCTGGCCGTGGCAACAGGCACTGCGGAAAGGTGAGTCTGAGCGGAGTCATCACCTTTTCCAGCTTCTTGCACAACTCGGTAGTTCTCTAGGGTCAGGCTCACGCTGGGGACGGTAGGAGTGTGAGCTACTTTCAACGTCTTCCTTGACCTGAACCTTTGGTAGCAGAAGAGGAGAGACAAGACCAGCGTGTCGATGAGCAGCTCAAACATTTCCACTACAGACAACACCGAGGATCCGAACCAGAGGCTCCACTGGCTTCCCATGCTGGACAGAAGCAGGTTCTCCTGTGGAAAGAACCGAAGGGTTGTGTTTATCAAACCCAGCAGAGCGCTGGGAACACGCAATTAGGGCGTATCGCCAGCAAGGGGGTCAACTGCCTGCCATTGGGGAGTCACTTTGCGCGACTGTGCGAAATGTGACATTTTCAAGCCTCTTCCTTAAGAAGAATGATCCCACCCCATCTTGGGGGCTGTAAATAATCCTCCCCCCCCCCACCATCACTAGTGACAGGTAAGAAAGTTTTGAGCAGATGTAGTGCAACCTACTGAGAGTAAAGGAGACTCGTTCACAGACTTGTAGTTCAGCTGCTGGTAGAAGATGGTCACCTTGGCAATATCCTTCCTGTAGCGGAGAAAGGGAGCAGTTAGCAACGGGGGGACGGCCACACGTCATTCACCTGGTGGAAGGTACCGCTGGCATTCTGGTCGGGGTTGTACACGCTGATCGCTGGTGTGGTTTCACCCCTTACTCAAGCTTTCCTCCTGAGAGTGTTTAACATGAGCTTGGAGAAAGGTTGCAGAGTGACTGCCTTACGGTGTGGTGGGGAGAGATGGGACATTTGTTGGATAACCTTGTACATTTTTCTCTCATCTACAAATTCTCCAAGGATGAAGAGTTAATCCGTAGTTTTAGGAGGAATACCTTCTCGCAGTGACTGACCTGTTGCTGGTGGAGTTGTATCCATTCTGGTGCCTGAGAGCTTGGCGGACCCAGTCCTGCAGGAGAGTATACGAACGTTACTGGTGATCCTCTCTTCTGAGTCTGTTTGATATTTTGTAAATGTGGATTTCATAAGCAATAAAATGGCTATTGTGAATGATAAAGAAGGGTGTAACTGGTTCATAACAGTGGTAGCTTCCAGTAGGAGGTGTATGTGCCAGAACAGCGAGGAAATACACACTGATATTTTTAGGTGTTTTTATTCTGGTTCTTAAATTCTGCCTTTAATGGCACCCTACCAAATAATTTCCTCTTTTAAAATGTATTGCTTGTATTTACATCTTCATTATCACCTATTTCACATGAATTAATTACCGGGTCATGAATTCCCATTGAACATTAGAACATGAGAAATGGCAGGAGGTCACCTACTGACTCACGGGTTTCCACTGCAGCCCTGCAGCACCTCACACACAGTAATGAGTGAGTCGTCACACCACAACACCCACTGGAAGCAGAAAACCATTAACACCATTTTGTAGGTGGGAACTAAGGCAGTGAATTGCTTAAGGTCACAAGGAAGTTTGGATTAGAGCTGGAACTGAATGTACCTCTCCAGCTGTGACTACAGGGTCATTCCCTTGGGCTCAGGTTTTGGACCAGTTTGCTTTCCTTGCCACTTCCATTGCTGCTCCCTGAGTCATTGTTTCCACCCTTAACTTTAACGTTCCAACAGCCACAGTAAGTGCAGTATCCCCGCTAGACACAGCCGCTGGCTGTATGGACTACCTGAGACTTCGCCGACGGCCACTTAGCTGTCCCAGCAGACACCTTGTACAGAGATTCCCTGATAAGATAAAAACAGAGATTACGATCACTATGGCTCTTGGCGTTTAAAAGCGAACACATGAAGGAGTTTAACAATGCTAACTGCTTGCCCAGAGCATAAGTTCTGGGGGCAGCTCTTGAGAACCTCAGAAAAAGCTTTGCAAGTCAGCTTAGAAAATAAAACCAGAGGTTGCCTGAAAGCTGTTTAGGTCAGGAGGAAAAGTAGAAGGGTTTCAAAATCCTGACAACTTTTCTTTGATACATTCAAAACCAAAATATTTGATATTTTGATTTAAAATTCTGTCTTTCCTTTTTGGAACTGACCTACAATGAAAAAGGTGAACGAAGAAACGTAATATAGGTTGAGAAATTACACAAACAATTTGGTTTGGGCTTAATAAAACATTTCAGTGTGATTAAAACAATTTCCCCTCTCTGCTGGCATGCACACATGAGGTTCTTATTTAATTTGTCTTATGCTGTAATCTTTTTCCGCTTTTAGCATTTGGGTTTAAACATCAAACTGAAATCTCTGGTTCAGAAAATGCCCAAATTCAGTCAGCCAGCTGGTCCATAATTTTTTCACGAAGTTGCCTACATTTCCAGGGGTGTAACTTTCCCCTGCAAGCTGGCATTTGCTGTGCTCTATTTTTTGTGACCTACCGGCAAGGCTTGGGGCACTGGTCAAAACAATTCAGGTGATGATTCCTGAGCCTGCTGTACAGCTGGTAGAAGCAGTGACCTGGGGAAAGAAACGGGAGGAACACACTCAGACGCTTCCTCAGGAAATGGAAGGCTACCAAAACCTCTGCCCTCACTTGGCCTTCCCAAGCACACAGCCCTCCCTCAGAGAGACCGGGCTCAAGGTTTTTTATGCGCTGACTTGATGCCCATGCACATACACAGAAGGGTGTCTGCCATCGGGCTGGAGTCGGTGATGCGGGGAAATAGTCTCAGCAGGAAATGTCACAAAGGAGAAGGGCAGTAAGCTAAGGAGTCATGTCACCAGTGACTGTTGGAGGAAGCTGTTCCCTTCTGACCAGGACACGACAGCAGTTTTTTGCTCTTACCCCAGGCAGGCTGCTTATTGTAGTCGCAGTATTCAGCACCGGGAGGCAGCGGGTAGTAGTAGTAGCCACAGCCACATTTTCGGACCATTATGTGCTGAAAGCAGGAATGCAAACAAGCCTGGAAAATAAAGACAGCATAAAAGATCAGATAAGGCAGGTGCCCAAATCTTCACTCCGTAGCATGCAGCTGCTAGGAGACAACCTACAGGTTTTGTTACTGCAAAAAGATACCAGCCATTGCTAGAGCATGATGGTACAAAAGGTTTTCACTTCTCATTCTCTGTCTTTACCTCTGAAAATAGTATTGAACTCAGTGAGAGTGAATTTTCCCCAGCTCCCTTTTTCATCCTCTAAAGCCAGGAGCAACTACTTACACAAACAAAGACCCGATGACCCAAGAATGTCCTCCTAGAACAGTCCAGCTGCCTCGACTGGCTCACTGTCTGATCTGGTTTTTGTGTTACAAGCAGGGAAGAGCCCCAGTGCCTGGGACTGAGTATCCTCCATGCTGTAAAACACGTTCCCAGTTCTAACACCCTGTCTTTTCGGAGGGGCATGAATCCCTCTGTCACCTCCAGCAATGAACCTGCTGACTGGTAAAAGCTCCCTGGAGAGGGGGGTATGACTTGTTTGCTATCCATCCATCCACCCTGCATGCGCTGGGGCCTCGGCGGCCGCTCTGACAGTACCTGCAGGGTGTAGGAGTTGTTGTACAGGAGTTTCACATTCACATCGCTGCCATCAACCGTGCATTTCCCGTAATTGCCACCCAGGCGATTCACCTCATCCTGTGGACACAGAAAAGAGGATTGAGTGATTAGGAGTTTTAATTGGACCTGGCCATCGCCGTCTACACTGAACTGGATGGAGCATCCTATAAAGGACAGGAAGTGTAGTAATGCAGGAGAGAAGCCGAGCTGCACGTTGCTAATAAAACATTTACAGGGCAAAGGCAGGAGAGCGCACGTGGTCAGTCACTGTGGTTCAGCTGACAGGCAGTAACTCACCATGTCAGCATAACTAAATCACTTCTGAATGTTTGTTCTCATCCTCATATACACGTGCAGCCCCCTGTGCAGGGCTGGAACGAGGTGTGAGAGCCTCAGTGTGAAACTAATCAGGCCCCAGTGTACTGAGGACCAAAAGGCCACTTGCACATTTGGAATAATTTTGTTTTACCCGTGGGAACCTGAGCGCAGTGAAGAGAGAAAAGGGGCTTGCATAAATATACGTGCACAGTCGCAAAGTGAACACAGGAGTCCCACAAGTCCATTGTGTGAGTCAGCCCCAGCGTTCAGCTCCTCACGACTTTCTGCAATCAGCAGGAAAAGAAACAATGCTCTCGAGGAAGTGGCTAACCTGCTGAATTCCGATGGTGGTTGCAATGCCTGGTCTGATGTCAAAGCCTTCGTGCTCAAGGAACGGCGTCTGGTTGTGGTTGTGGATCATCACTTTCACACCTGCCACTGTAGACAAGAGTGGGATGTGATCCTTCTGCTCTGCTCTCAAGATAAGGGAAAGTCCTGCAAACCAAAGAGAAGAGAAGCATGTTACAACTTATTTTGGGCCCAAACAGGAACATCGCTATGTCTTGAATTCTCAGCACGGATTAAATTGCTGTCTTAGCTCACAGAAGAGCCATTCTTTTTCCTCAGAGACCTGGTGAGTGGTCAGGCAGCAATTGCACCAGCCTATTCCAAAACTGTAATAATGTTCTGCTTGAAAAGAAAAATAATATTCTGCTTGCTATAAGTTAAGATACAACTATCATATACATGTGGCTAGTGAAGCAAGCGAATACAGTATATGATTGGTGCCACCAGACTAGAAGAGAGGGCTATACATCAGTAAATCATGTGTAGAGGATGTATTTAATCCATAGCTGAACTATATTAATTTTACCTCTTTTTCCAGCCTTTTGCCACATAACATACCATAAGGAATTCCTGGTTTTGTAGCTGTCCAGAAAGAGTCCGTTCCCTTGCTGTTAAACGTATAGCAGCTTCCAAAGACCGGGTGGTGAAAGTGAACGTAGTCACTGAAATCAAGAGAGGTTTTGATGGGGTTTAATGATGAGTGTAGCAATACCTTTATTTCTGTGTAGGATGTGGTTTGTGTACGTGTGTGTGTTTGTGTTTGTACAGGAGTGCCTGTGGGATAGAGCTCTTAACTCACTGGATTTCTTTTATGCTTCTTTGACACCCTAAGACACTAACTCACAGTCGTAGCGGTAAGCTGTGGCAGAACACTAATTTCTAGGCTCCTAGGCCCATGCTCTGGTCATGAAAAGCTGTTCTTTCGTTCAGTCAGGTGTCCAACAAGTGCTAAGTCTGGCAGGATGCCGGCACTGCCTGGAAGTGTTGGCTCAGTTTCAACCTCCCAAGTCCTTGAGTTCGGCTGAAATCACAATTAGCGCCTCAAGAATTAACATACCTGGGTCTGCAGGGCTCCCCATCGTACTGACAGGAGTAGACCATATCTTCTATTTGCTCCTCATGATCAGAAATGTTGATTATAACTGGTAGCTGGGACATGATATTCATGTAGTGAAACCTGTACCACTCAAGAATTGCATCCATCCCAGATGAATAGGTCTTGTAGAAGCAATTCCCACCTGTGGCGTTGCACTGGAAGAAGAGAGGGAGCCGTTCAGCACAGCCAGGACACGACTGCCTGAGGGTAACAGAGATCAGGAGGTAAAGGGGACAAGGGGAACCTCTGTTTTTTCAGAAAGTGAAGTCTCTGCTCATTTTAGTTATCCCAGAATGGCTGAGGTTGGAAGGGACATCCTGGGAGGTCATCTTGTTGTGTGCTAAGCTCTTTCTCTCCTTGGAGCTGAATTAGGTGTGCTACTTCATCTCAGGGGAGTAAGCGCAGCGGAAAAGAGGCAGGAGAAGAGAGCAGACAAAGAAACCTTGGGATAAGGAAGGACAGGGCTGGTGGGAATTCTCTACAGCCCATGAATCATAAACCAAGTCCTGAATCATGAACCAAGCCACACCACTCTCTCTCTCGTAGCTTCTGCTCTTAGATCTATGCTAACCCTGGTTTTGATATGAAGAGCCTGAAGCATTTGAATTCTTCTCCCGTCACAGGTACACATTCATTGTATTAATCCTCTTGATTTGCTACTCATATCCATATTCATGAAATATACATTTCTAGTGCCCCCAGTACCGCAGCATTTAGACACTGAGGGAATCCTCGTATGTTGTGTCTCTGTTATTTCTAGGCTCACCTGCTAAGTCTAGATGTCTTGTATATTTTTGAAAGGGGTACAATGATTCCCGTAACCTGCAGCTACCATTCTCTACTGAATTTGTCACTGCCAGAAGGACAAGTGGTTGCCTGTGTAAGATTTGACATTGCTATTGTTTCACTTCACAAGAATCCCAGTAATCAGCATGAACTGTGAGAGGCAGGATGGACTTTCCTGAAACATCCTCCAAGCTGCCATCACACAGCACTTAAACTATCTATTTTTTTTCACTCTTTTTTTTTTTGAATGTGCCTTGTGAGATCTTTGTCAGGGCCCTGAGTGCACTGTTAGGTCGTAATGGCCCTGAGCAGCCCCACCTGGGTCTTCCAACCCCACCCTCTCCAGGAGCTCATTTAAGCTCAGCCTGGGACCTCCAGCTCCTCTTTGGGCTGTGGTGTAGGGCTGCTGCTTTCCAGCTCAGCTGCTCCTGTGTTCCTGCCTCCCTGTGGACCCTGCTGATCCAGCGGGCTAACTTCATGGCCTGATCTTCAACCTGCCTCATCACCACGAACTTGCTTGATGAGCTGGACTCTTGGTTGGACATAGCCACCATCTGTGAGTTTGCTCAGGTACTGTGGGATGGGCCCCCATTGTTCCCTGCTGGCAGGGTCCCCCTCTGCCCCTTGTCCCTTAGGGAGCAGCCAGTCCTTGCTGCTCGTGTCTGTGGCCAGGTTAAAATCTCAAAGAGGACATGCACCTACCAACTTGAAGCCCACGTTGGAATGCTTCTTCCCTGACCTGTTATTGTGGTCAGACATTCTCAAGAGTGAGAAGTTTTGGCTCAGCTTGAAGCTGGATCTGCTGAGGTTGCCTATGCTTGGCAAGCCTTCTACGTGGATGTTTTTCTCGTTCATGTGGAATAAGCTGGCTGATGTGTTGATGCCATACAGAAAAGCGATTGACTCCTCTGCCATGTGATCCAATTGGACCAGATGTTCGCTAACCAGTTCAAATCTGCAAGGAACAGAAGTGTTAGCTTTTTGTTCCTAAAAAAAGATAAAGTTAGCACTTTATTTTATGTACCCTCACAGTATCTATAGAAAGGCTGCTCTCCTGATCTCTGCAGACCTTGATGGCTGTGTGAGAAAAGACAGCAATTACGGTGCCTATGCTTAGCATACTGAATGTCAATAAATTAATTTATTTGGAGCTCCAGTAGCTGAATTTCCAGTTGCTGAATCTTCCACTGAAAACCTCAGAATCTGTAGCTGTGCAGCATCAGCTGCACAAACTGGCCTTCCTATCAGCCAATTATATAATTACTCCAAGGAAATTACATAATTCCTTTACTATGTAACGTGAAACTTCTCAATAACTTGCCACTACAGTGTAAGCCTTGGCTGACAAGCAGAGCCACGCAGCCCTTCACAGAAGTTATATTGTTTCCTTAAAGCCATTCTGCAGCATGCAAACACAACTGGAATCAGCTGTAGTATGCATCGCTCCAGAGATCAGCAGTTTAGTTAAGAATAAATACACACAGTAGCTATCTTTTTCAGGGAAAGAGTGTTTTTATCAGAGCACTGAATCAGCCAGCAGCTTGAACCAAGTCACAAGGCAGAGTTCCCTCTATCCTGACTCAGTGCATGAAATAAACTGCTACATGCTGTTGTGCAATTCCCAACGAGATATTATCTTAAAACCAGTTTTGAAATAACAATAGGCCTTTTCCACCTCTGTGAGGCAGAGAGACCTCCTTCTACTGGCATCCCGCTGCCTTCAGCCTCCTGCAGGCTCCAGTCACAAGGCTGCTGACCCTTCCTGAACCCTTGTGACTGTGAAGACGTGACTAGAGCCAAGAGAAAAGCCCGGGTTACCTGTACGGGTCCAGATTGCAGATGGTAATTGCTGGAAACATCTTGGGCTCGGAATGCATTGACATGGTGAGGACAACAGGGTAGGTCCAGTACTGGCTGAACATCAGTGCGAACTGCCAGTACAACATGCCGAAGCTGGCAAGTAAAAGCAGAGTCCAAAAAGCTGTTTTCATCCGATTGCTGTCTGAGCACACAAGGCGGATGGTGCCGTGGATTGTGGTGTTCTTACAGAAGAACTCAAACATATCCTTGAAGGAATCATAAAACTCAATCAAGCCTTCTTTCTTCTCTTCTTCTTCTTCTCTTGCCACTTCCTGCTGCATCCTCTAAGTCTGTTTCTGTTAAATAAAAAAGAAAAAATAATAATCTTATTAGCGTGTTAGACCATGGCCAGCCTAGGGACTCTTTCAAACAGGGTGGCAATGAGTTTGTTATTAGCAAAAGCTGAAAATAACTATGAGCTGACACTTGTGTCTTTCCAGAGTTTGGACACCAGGAAGTTGCAACGGGGTCAAATGTTCTGCATGCTGCTCTGAAGTAACGCGAGGGATGCTGCCACGCTCGCACTATGACTGCTCTGTTAGTACACCTGGGCACAGCTAAAGTGACTAATACACGAGCTGCTGAGAAGCCTGCAGCCGAAGGGGTGTGTAGTTTTATTCTTTCTAAGAACACTAAGGACCAATATTTAATTCTGAAACAGTGTCACCATGCATTAATCCAGACCTGTAACTAATTCATTATTTTGAGAATATTGCTAGTGAAACACATGATTGTCTCAGAACTGGCAATATGGATTCACCCTTATGGCAAGGAATTGGGATAAATCCAATTTTCAAGTGAATGAAAGGGGCAAGTTGGGATCTGGTTTTAATTTTTGCTGTATGATCTCTCATTCTGCAGAACGGAGGTAAACAGGATAAATTTCTCCTCTCCTTGAAACAGAGCCACTTCCAAGATGAAATATAGTAGGTGTTTAAGAGTCCAGATGAGCAGAATCTGGTATTTGGGAAAGGAAGTGGAGAAAAAAAACACCTCAACTGAAACCACAGAGGGGATTTACCAAATTATGATGTGGATAAAGCATTGCAGATATTACTTAAAATGCTCTTGTGTTGTTTTTGAAGACCACAGAATTATTAATTACTGCTATTAACAGTAATTTTGCCATACATAAATAATTTCTTCCAGGAATCTAAAAATCTCCTTCTCTGTGTTTCACAGAAGTGAAAAGGAAGCACAGAAACGGAAAATCACCCAAGAGCAACATAACTGGAAATCAAAATCCATCACCCCTTTGCCACAGTAAGTAAAACATCTACCGTGCTACTCTAGATAATTTCAGACTTCACGGTGATGAAAGTGTGAATGTTATTTATGCTCATACATTAGCCAGCGCAGACTGAGGTCATCTTAAGTTTTAGTACCACTTTGGGACATTGGACTAATGCTGACATACTTCCACTTGCTGAACACGACATCCAGTGCTGTAATATGTGAGTTCCCAACATTACAGCACTCCGTGAATCACCCTGCCTATTACGCTATTAAGAGAAGTTTACAGAGTACACCACTTCGCTCTAACCTGAACTCAAAATAAAAAAAAGTTATAAATACAGTAACAGAGTTTGAGGACAAAACAAGGAGCACACAACTAACCAAAGAATTGTTGCAAGTGGGGCTATGTGATAATGAAATTAAAGCTCAGGGTCTTTACTGAGTTAGGGGCCTCTAAGTGTTTGGTGGTGGCTCAGTCTGAGGTGTCACTGAGGTTACCGCAGCTGGGCTGATGCACACTGGTGTCCTGACCTTCATCCTCAACTGGAGGATTTCAAAGGTCCTTGGAAGAGGATTCCTCTATCCTAAAGAGTTAAGAGCCGCTAAGAAAGTACCTATTCATGTCAGATTAGGACCAATCCTTAACCTGTGAAGAGCACTCCAAAAGCTGTATACCAGTTTAGCTTGAAAACAGCCCACAAAAGTGTATTATCTGACAAGGAAACCCAGTTTAGCGCAAGTTATTTTCCCCAAAGACCATAACACATGCCCTGTTTGTATTTTCTAAGATATTGTTTACCAATAACACAAAATGAACTCAGAGGTCTATGCACCCCCTTTATACTTTTATAACTAAACATGACAAATGATTTCTCAAATTTCTTAGATATATTTGCCATTGAACAAGTACAGGAAGCCCAAGTGAAGAAACATTTAAAAAATATATATTTTTTTAAAAAATCTTATTCAATCCTTTTTTTCACTTTTAGATAAGAATAAATTAAAATAAGCCTGGAGTGTATGTTAAGAAATAGATTGAATGAGGCCTTAAATATTTACAGTATTTTAAGACAGAAATGAACATTGTATGAGACTAAAACAGAAAAATTTAAATTAGTACTGTTGTATTACTCTCATGAGTCAGCCTTGCTCCGATGAGAAAAAGCAGATTAAAAGGTAATAGTTACCAACAGTGAATGCTACATCAAATCTATCAAACACTTTTTCTATGGACAATTTTGAATAAAAAAACCACCTGTAAACATTCCAACCATGGTTTTCAGAGACAATACACAGTTTTGAGACGTTCTGACTTGGCTTTTATGACTATGGCTAGTTAGTTCACACCATTTGAATCTGTCTTGGTAAAACAACTAGAATGAAAAAGCATATGATAAGGCAAAAAACCAGAAGAAATATTTCACAACACACACGTGTAGAGGCACCAAAACATCCTCTCTACTGGTTTCCCAGATCAGCATACCACTAATTTATTTAACATACCAATTGNAGTTTAGCTTGAAAACAGCCCACAAAAGTGTATTATCTGACAAGGAAACCCAGTTTAGCGCAAGTTATTTTCCCCAAAGACCATAACACATGCCCTGTTTGTATTTTCTAAGATATTGTTTACCAATAACACAAAATGAACTCAGAGGTCTATGCACCCCCTTTATACTTTTATAACTAAACATGACAAATGATTTCTCAAATTTCTTAGATATATTTGCCATTGAACAAGTACAGGAAGCCCAAGTGAAGAAACATTTAAAAAATATATATTTTTTTAAAAAATCTTATTCAATCCTTTTTTTCACTTTTAGATAAGAATAAATTAAAATAAGCCTGGAGTGTATGTTAAGAAATAGATTGAATGAGGCCTTAAACATTTACAGTATTTTAAGACAGAAGTGAACATTGTGTGAGACTAAACCAGAAAAATTTAACTTATTACTGTTGTATTACTCTCACGAGTCAGCCTTGCTCTGATGAGAAAAAGCAGATTAAAAGGTAATAGTTACCAAAAGTGAATGCTAAATCAAATCTATCAAACACACACTTTTTCTACAGATAATTTTGAATCTAAAAAAACCACCTATAAACATTCAAACCATGGCTTTCAGAGACAATACACAGTTTTGAGATGTTCTGACTTGGCTTTTACGACTATGGCTAGTTAATTCACACCATCTGAATTTGTCTTGGTAAAACAACTAGAATGAAAAAGCATATGATAAGGCAAAAAACCAGAAGAAATATTTCACAACACACACGTGTAGAGGCACCAAAACATCCTCTCTACTGGTTTCCCAGATCAGCATACCACTAATTTATTTAACATACCAATTGCAGTCAGGGACTTAACAAAACAAGTAACAGCAACAGTGACCAATTTCCTGCCGTGTCTGTGGTAAGTGCCTGGAGAGAGGCTGCAGGTTATAAGAAAGTCAGTGGAAGTTAAGTAGCAGTGACAAACAAGTATTTGTGCAGGTATGACCACAGCAACTCAATGCTCGACGCATCCTAAACCCCACGAATGTCATGTAGTCAAATATTGAACCATATGTAAAGGTATCTATATCTCAAGCATACATACATACAGAAATACACGAACAACTGAGAGCAAATGGCAAAACACCCCACTGTACCTTGGCAGAAACTCTATCTCTGAGTGTTTAAAGGAGCCCCTAACCTCAGCCTTCGGCTTTCTCCTGAGCAGAAGACAAGTCTTGGTCCAAAGCTTTCAGATTTCCTTTTCTAACTGGAGGAGCACTGGGAGCTGTCCAGTCTATATGGATCCAACTGATGACATCAAAAGGGGCAGGACTTCAGAAACAGATCACGGAAATTATTCAAAGCATGATCCAGGGAATAATAGGAAGTGAATGAACTGGATGAACAAGTTAATGTTAAGGTTACGCTTGAGTTAATGTTGGTTTGAGTGATGGTGGTGTGTTCTTTTTTTTTTTTTTCTCAATGGCTAGAATAGCTTTTTAGCCACAATTTCTGCAGATATCTAGGGGAGTACCCATGGATCCTTTAAGGTTCCTTCCATTCTGAACTTTCCCATCAAGGAATTAGCTTTCTGCCACCTTTTCATGGTTTCCGGAAGCTGGTATCATCGCTAGTAATTGAAGCCATTAAGGTTTCCACAGGTGTGCTTGAGGAATTACATACCTCAGTGTAATCTGAAATGATCAGCTACTCAGTCTAAGGCACATGTGGTAGTGCTTCCTTCTCCAAGACTACCGGTCATCCGCAGGGGGCTATCCCCTACCCATTAAGATGGGTAGTCCCAACATCAGATGTTGAGACTTGAATAGAGCAAATCAACCATGACACTCAACCTGAATCGGAACACCCTGGTTTTGTAATACTGCTCGGTTAAGACTTGCAAAAGTCTGCGTAAGTAATGCAGAAATAGATGCAGAATTCTGGGACTGCTAAAACACAAGCGCCTCAGATTGTTTGCATAATTAGTACTGACATCTGTCAAGTTGGAAAACGGCTCTGCAATGGTTTTGCAAGATGCTTGTTTCTATGCAAACATTAATACTCTGGATACGGATAATGCTTAGAGCTCCAAATCAGACCAGCAGAGCTCCTGCCTGCCTTTTAAAATTGGCTGGAACCGGATTTTCTGTTACATTGGAAGTTGCAAAATACTGTCATTTGCAAAGGCAATTGAAATTTCTTGTGAAATTGAGTTCAAAAAGAAGGCAGAAAGGACAAAGATTGGGGAAACATACTCTTCAGATTTTGACTGATTTCAGTCCTGTTTATATTTTTAACAATTGCTTTGTGCTGGATTTTGTTTTAGGAAAACAAAACATGTAGAACATTCACCTCAAATCTTAAACTGATTATTCTAGAAGATGAGTATCCTCTTAAACAGCTGCTATGAACGTGTTTTACCCTCTTTGTCTTTGGTATTAAAAGGAAATAACAAAAAATATTTGGAAAATGTTTTAAACTTTTTTTAAAAAGCCAATATTAAACTTCTGATTTAAAAAGTCCAATTGGCTCTTGAGTGAACAGCTACAGCAGAGCCACTTGTCAGTGATGGATGAAGAGGTAAGTAGTCAACTTCTCATTAAGAAACTCAGAACATTGAAAGCTGAATTCTGTCATATCCATTTATTTGTCCCCCACCCTTCTTTCTTTTCATTTTATATTGTGCAATAGAAAATGGCAACAATAAATCTTTGACAATGGAGTTATTGCACAATAAACACACACAAGACAAATTCTGTTGCTTCATTATGGCTGCAGGCCTCAGTGTAGAGATTCTCTGGCAACACATCAGAACAATACCTTCTGAGCCAGCCATGAATTTTTCCTGCAGGAAATGGAGAAGAACTGGATGTGCAGACAATGCTGTCCCTCAAGCAAGATACCGTTTCTATTTGCACTTGCTCATTTGTCATCCTGAACCGGGAGGAGAGGGGAAGAGACCTCTTTTGCTGGTTAAAAAGTAAGTTGGCTTTTCTTTCAAAATACAGAAACAGATTATGGAGATAATGTTCATGAAAAAGTCCTTGAGGGTTGCAAAAAGGCTACGCTATAATTATTTGCAGTGGGGCAGAGAAGGTTTATTAGTACTCGTAGTAGTGTAACGGAGGGAAGGAGTGAGTATATTGCATGCCCCGTATAGCAGCAAGAAATGTCAGTGGTTGAAAACATCCACTGGATGTTATTTTTTACGCAGAAGGATGCCTCCCACACTGTAAGTTCTCAAACTCTTTCCCCCAAATTACAATTTGTTCCCCAGTTGGGCTTAATGGAATCACATCCCATTTAGTTGACCAAGACAGTACAGAGAAACAAAGGAATCCTGATATTTTGCTTTTAAGCTTTTACGTTGCTGTCACATATTAAAGGAACTGTCCAGACTCCACTCCTGACCCCTGGCTCTACACTAGCCTTGATTATTGTGCATACTCAGCACGGACAATAATACAGTTCTCACCCATTTGATAGAGTGCTGAAAGGGAAATGAAAATCAGTCCAATCTCATTTTAAATGTCCAAAACAAGAGGTGCCACACTGTCTGGACTTGTCAGAACACTGAATTGCAGTGAGATGAGTCTGACCAGGTAAGAGTGTTTTTTCCTAATCACAGAAATCACACTCTTTTGGGCTTACACAGGAACAAAAGAGGACACTTCAAGTGTCATGAAGTCTTCATTAAGACTTTCCCAGTTGGTTGTTGCACTGAGCGGCCTAAAACAGATTAGCAAACTGCAATGACAGACCAAAATCCCCCCATTTCTAGCAGCTTTCCCTGCTGCCATACCACACTGTGAACTTCACTGTAATTTGCTGTCCACTAACCACACCAACTGTCTTTGTTATTAACTTTCTCCCTTGTAGCATTTGTTTCATATTATTGTGCTCTCTCACACTTCAGTGTTTCAGTACTTTCTATTATTCCTCAACTTGCCCGTGTCTTCTGGAGATTTCCCACTCTTTTGTCTATATTGTTCTAAGAGCTGAGAAAAGCAGCCTTTGGTATCCACTTCCCCTAGCAGTAAAAGGGATATGGAGCAGATACTGCACCCTCCTGTCTTCTGCAGGCATTGTAGATCTACAGTTTAATCTTGATTTTTTTAGCAAATCTTGCTTTACTCACGTCACTTGTTCCTGCATGAACGGTGATTATTCTCCTGGAACGCTCCAGGTCACTCTTTCCAGCCATCTTCCCACATTTTCTCTCATCACACAGAACACAGCACACCAACCCAGTTTTCCTCTCTCTGAAATCAGTGTGACTTGTCTCCTCTGGCTTTGTGGAACCTCCCTCACAGTGCTCTCTTCATGGCCACTGGATGAGCCAGTCTATTCCTCCTCCCACTCAAAGGCAGATAAACTTCTGTAGGCATCTACAGAAAAAGGAAACTCCCAGCATTTCCTCTTTGCTGCTGTGCTGTGTATGGACTTGAAGTGATGTGTCTTTTCCCAGTTCTTACCAGCCAGAACCACTTTGTCTTCTTTTCAAAGCAGAACACAAAATTGTTTCTCTGCTGTCCTGCTGGAGGAAGGAGCAGTACTCAGAGGTATTCTGGAAGTGCTGACAGCTTGCTCAGTCCTATGCAAGAGGCAGGACAAAGGCAGTGCCTGCCCTGGAGAGCTTGCAAACATTGCTTAATGTCTCCTTTTGATCCTGCCCCAAATGTTCCTGAGCTGGCTCTGATTTTCAGGTCTTTTCCTCATCTCTTGGATTCTGTGTTGAAGCTCTGTTCACCAAAATTTCTTCTGGGAATCCCAACACTCATTGCTTTACCTGGGCGATGCTTTGAGCCATGGCTGAGGGGATCTATATCTTGAAACCACAGGGAGCTATGCCTGCAGAAATAGGATAGCATTGGTGTACCTCAGTGTCCCTTTTGCACTGGTTTGTATCTAGCCAAAGCAGCTTCAATTGCTGCAGAAGCTGCCAAACCTGCTCAAGGAGGTAGGTAAACACTCCTTAACTTGTGCTGAGCTCCCTAGTGCTCTGGTTTACCACCAGCAGTGCCTAAGTTAGCAAGGCTAAAGCTAGCTAGCACATCCTTACAAAATCCAGAAATCACAGCAATGAGCACATGCATATTCTGCTAGTCACCAGCTATTTAAATATTCCTTAATTACCTCCCTTGTTATGAAGAGGCCCTGCGTAACCTCTGCTTTTCATTAAGCCTCCACCAGAGGCGCATAGGGTTAAAAATGCAGCCTCAGTAGCAAAATCCTGCTTGCTTCCAGTATGACCAAGCATTAATTTCTACTCACTCACCTTGCTGAGTAAGATGTCTGTAGCTGCTCCTGTCATCCCTCTGGGATAACACCTGCTTTTTTGTTTTTCTTCCTGTTCTCTGTTCTTGTTTCTTTAGTCACAGGCCTCCGTGGATGCTGCTCCACCTGTTCAGACCTGCCAAGCCCTCAGCCAATTTCAAAGATTCACAGGTTGGCGAAATCCTGCTTGCTAGTGGGTGGTTTGTTTTTGGTTTTTTTTTTTTAATCCTGCTCCAGCTAAGATGTTGTATCTGTAGGAATGCTGACACAATTAGGACTGACAGAGGTTGGAGAACATCAGTAAGAGCTTCTTGTTCTGTAGACAAGCAAGATGTAACCATCCTGAAATCACAGATACCATAACTCCACCACAAATGAAGCCCAAATCTCCCCAAGCAGTTGTCTGAGCTCCTGGAGAAAGCGGTAGGTAGTATGTCTGGCTCCTATCTTCTGGCAAAAGGCAAGCAGCTCTTCCCTGGCGATCCCTACTCCTCTTGGTACCCGGGCGAGAGATTGCCATGTAAGGCTTGATAAGCGATTCACTGGGGTTAATCAATCCAGTAACTTCAGGCTTTCCTGTTGGGAACTGGAAGAGATGTCAACAAGAGGAAGAGGTACGACAGTATGGCAGCTAGGAAGGAGGGGAATGAAGAAACCGGGAACAAACTGCGCAAGGGCAAAACAGTCATTAGCAAATCAGTAACTGAAACTAGCTATTACATAAGTGGCTGTGTCAGCTGTCATACCTCTTTAGATGGATGCTTTTTGGGTTAAATTCAGGTGCAATACTATATTTTCCAGCAGCAGCCTCTGAAGGATTCCTTCACCTTCTCATGGAACAGCAAAATCTGTGCCTGATAATTGCAAAGTCATAGACCTGATGCCCCAACAGCGATCACACACACAGCTCTGTATGGCTACCAATGCTGAAAACTTTAAAAAGTATAGTAATATCCCTTGAATGCAGGTAAACCCTCACAGAAGCATTGTGGCTGAAGAGAAGACCTGGCTTCAAAAACCAGATAATTTTGTGACCTTTAAATGATGTCAGTGGTGATCCAAAATGCTAGGCCCGTGTAAGGATTGCCTAGATGACCTATTTTTGATTCATTCAAACTTCCAGAAGATTATTGGGGAGACCCATGAATGTCTCTGTGCTCTGGGTCTCTTTGCTCTGATGTTTGGGGTGTGTTTATTCACATGGAAAGCACCGTAGTTGGCCAGTAAGCCCCAAGATTTGCTATTAATTACTTGTTTTTCATGTTTTTCATATTTTTCATGCCTGGGAAAGCTTTCCTAGCCAACCAAAGAGTAGAAATGTTGCCATGTGACTTCCAGAACCCGTACCTCACCATGAGTAATGTGGAGTGAATAGTCCACCTGAACAGCACAAATATTCCTGGTCTGACCTGTCTGTTCAGCGCTAACAGAAACCCTCCCCAGAAGTCCCCAAGCAGCCCCCAAAAGTTAGATCAGGAATGGTTTGTAACCAAAAGGAGCTAAACAGGCATAGTGATGTTTTCTCACTGAATTTACCCCATCAGCACCACATAAAAACCAAATAAAGGCAGAAAGCTACAAACTCTTCATAAATGTTCAAAGTCTGTCCTGTTTGCTGGCAGGTCCCTGCTTGCCAAGGAGATTCCATCCAGCTCTAACACATTTAAAAAACCCAACTAAGCAAAGAAAACCCCAACCAAAATGAAAAACAAATGCAACAAGGAAGATACTCCATTTTCCCTGTCCACCAGAACCACAGAAGTAACAGCAATAAACACAAAACTGCACCCACAGACAAGGGTATGGTCTGCCACAAAACGGACAAAGAAATACCAACTTGAAAGCCTTAAAGTCTTGAACTTTTCTCTTACTGAGCAATCTTGGGCAAACCTTTCTGCCTCTCTCTCTGTTGCTTCACCTCTGAAATAGGCATAATGACACTCTGCAGCATTGTTGAGAGGGCTAATTGGTGTTTGTATAAAGCTTTGGTGATGCAAGCTGCCGTGTAAGCATGCTGATGACTATTGCTTTGATACTGCTTGTTAATTGCAACAGGATGGGTTGTAGTCATGCTACAGTATTTAAAAATATTTTTAAGAGATATTCCTAGATCTCATCTGATATTTTAAGATGACCAGTGCTTACTCCTGTATTAGACAAACAGGTGACGGAATTCTTTGTGCATTTAACAATCCTGCAGATACTTTCCAACAATATTCAAGGGGTGCTGCCTTCATCAGATCCCATATATCTTAGCCTTTAGCTTTCAGACGCATCAAATGAGCTCCTTGCAATGCCCATTGCTTAACATAATACACTTTCTTCTCACTTCATCAGCATGAGAGGATAAGATCTTGAGATTATTTTCACTTCTAGACCCATTTGTCATAAAGAGATCTATAGATCAAGAACACTTGTAATTTACATTTGCCAGGCAGGCCATTTAATATGCCTCCAGAAGTGAACAAAGTATCTTTCTGAGATATGAGAACTTTCCATTTTGTCAGCATCCTCAGTTCTGAGCAGCCTTGAGGCATGGCTGTTCTTCCAAGCATTCTCTGTCCTTCTGGACAATCTAAACAGAGACACTCAGCAGCCACAGCATTGCCACATTTACTGGACAAGATTACATTTGAGTACATGTGAACACTAATTAACCCTCACTATGTTCCTCGGGCTGTGTTTTCTTTCTTAAACTGTTTCTTCATCCACCAAGGTCAGCCTCAAAATACTCATTTGACTGCATACATGGAGCAGTGCATAACGTACTACTTTTGTTCAGTGGAGAAACTGAAGCAAAGGACTTGCCTGAAGGCACTCACAAACAGAACAAATTGTGATTCCTCTTCTTTGTATCTGACCCGAAAATTTGCAATGCTTTTCTTACCATTACAATGTAAGGAAAATTTTCTACAGTGTGAAAGTAAGACAGCCATGTATTTTGAAAGAATAATACAAAAGGTCTGTGTTCACAGGCATGGAAAGATGTTTTCATGTCCTGTAACCACCCATGTGATCCACAACTCCAACCTTTATGAGATAGCGAACTGTCTCACTTGTCTCTGTCCTGGAGCTAATCAATTTCCAAGTTAATTTAGCAGTATGTATTTATTGGTGCACTTAATGATTTAAGAACACAGATTTGGAACTTCTAGTGCCTTCCCAAGCCCAGGTTTAATATGCTTTCAAGATGTGATAGCAGCACACCAGAGATGCTTTACAGAGAGAGAAAATCCTATAGTGCGATTCATTTGCAAGTCAGAAAACAACTGGGAAGAAAGAAACTACTCCGAGAGAGAAGTCTCATTCGATGTTGTCATTAGTGTTAAGAAGAACATACCAGGCAGATGAGTGGAATGTTAATAACAACACACTGATGCATGAAATACTTTGGGGTTGGGGAACATTAGAGAGAACAACAGAGGTGTAAATATGAGCTCTGGAATCCCTTCAGCAGTCTCCAGGTTCACATGTTGCTCACTTATCTAGACTCAGATGACTTAGTAGGAATTCCAGTGTAAATAAATTAAAAAAAAAAAAAAAAAGATAAGATGGTGTGGCAGAGGGAAAAAAAAGGTAATTGTCCTCAGGCCAAAGGGTATAAAACTAGGTATGTATTATCCTACATGAGTTGTCATGGGGAATTTATTAGGTGAAATACATGTAGGCTAATAGAGCATTCTTACAATACCTGCTACTCTGGCAACAGACGGAACCAAGACCTTAAAAAGTACGTGGGCTGCCACTGCCCTCTGTTGGGTCCTGGTGCAGAAGTGCTCGAGCGTAGAGCTGTGCTCAGTGCAGGAACTATTCACCTGGAAGGTGCCTCCATCTCTTGGAACAGTAAGAAAAATTCTGGCCTTTATTGCAGTCATGCATTCCTGGCGACGAGTCTGTTGCAAATTCTTTGAGCACATCCATCATTTTCTTTTCTGCCTTTTCGTTTCACCTTAGGCAATAAAGGAAGATTATTAGCCCAGAGGCAGAGGTGTGCTTTCCCTTAAACTCACACGTATGCTAATAGCTAATGAATACAATACAGCAGCTATGTTCTGCACCTAGACAGGGATGTACAAATCAGGAGCCAATCTCTTCCTTTTGTTTTTTTTCAAATTAAATCTTGGACAATCACAGTGCATGAATTCCATTTCACAAACATTATCTGAGTTACAAATTTCAAAAGCCCTGAAATAAAAGCATTGGGAGCAAAAAAAATTTCTCTCAGTTGGGATATAATTCAGTATATAGATGACAAGCAAAATGTCAAAACATTAAATGTTAATAACAAATAGGTTACGTTACTCTTTTGAAGAGGAATTTTTAATTGGTTGGTGATTTCTGTGTGCGAGCAAATAAATGGGAAACATAAGGATTCAGATTTAATATTGCTGAACCCCAGTCTCACCAAAGAGATTAACCCCGACCACACCGGCTGAGGCGCAATCCTTGCAGAAGGACCACGGTGACTGATTGCTGCCAAATCCTGCCTTGTACAGCTTTTGTGCTTTACAAAACTCTCCTCAATACCCGTG
This sequence comes from Syrrhaptes paradoxus, assembly GCA_013400615.1. Lineage (NCBI taxonomy): Eukaryota > Metazoa > Chordata > Aves > Pterocliformes > Pteroclidae > Syrrhaptes > Syrrhaptes paradoxus. Next base: position 23,337 of record VZTO01001663.1, read on the forward strand.
CCATGAAAACGCTTGAGCTTTCAAGTGTGGGTATCTCAACCCCTGACGGGAAAGCGAGGGCTGGTGCAACTGTGCCAGACAACGAGCTGGTGATCTGAGAGAATAACGCTGATTTCCCTTCGGTGGAGGAAGATTTTTGCAAAATTTTCTCACAAGATTTTCTGGATACGTGATCTTAGAGCAGACACCACATCTTCCTGTCACATTTGTCCCCCTAACTACACGGGAGTAACTCTCTTTGCTCTTCTCACCATTACTGAAGCAACAGGTGCACAAATATGCCGTTAAATTTTTTTTTTTGTATTTTTTATGGGGCCTAACAGTGTAATCCTGGAAGAAAAAAGTACAGCCCGTGTAGGGAGCGGCTGGGAAGGGGTTTGGATCGGCCCACTTCATGAACATGGGGAAAATGAAGATTAGATTCAAGAGACCTACAGCCCAGAGCAACCTCCGACCAACCTCCCTCAGGGGAGAGAAAAACCGGGCAAACCCGGAACCGGAAGTCGCCTGAGAGGGGCTCCGGAAGCTGGGCGGCTCCTTCCCGGAAGCAGACGCCAACCCTGCGCTGGCCCCGCCTCGCCGGGCCGCCATCTTGGCTGGGAGCCGCGGTCGCGCCGCAGCGTGGGGGTCGCGGCCCTGCCTGCCCGCTCTCTCTCCTGGTTTTCCCTTCTTTTCTCCCTTCTTCCCTCTTTCCCTCCCTCGCTCGGCCTCCGGCTGCAGGCAGGTGGGGCGTCCCGGCGGCGGAGGGGCCTGCTCTAGCAGGGAGAGGTGAGTGGGGCCTGGGCCGGCGCGGCGAGCCGCTGAGGGAGCTCGAGGAGCCGGGAGGGCTCGGCTGGCGGTCTCCCTCCTTCCCTCCCTCCTTTCTTCCCTTCCCCGGCCTGGTGGGGCCGTGCCGGGCAGCCAGCTCGCTGTGAGCTCCCCAGTTGTCCTCTTACTTCGTCTTCGCTTCCTTCTCTCGCCGCCGGTCTCCTCAGGCACGGAGCGGCCACCGGCGGGGCCGGGGTCCCGCTTCCCGCCGAAAGAGGCGCTGGCTCCTTCTGCAAGGCCTCGGGGAGCTGGGGTGCCCTTGGGTTAGGTCCCTGATCACCCTGCTGGGCTGGGGCTGGTTCTCTGCGCTGGCGAGTGGCTCCCGTGCTGCTGGGAAATGGTGTCGAGGTGGGATAATGGGTTTGCGGTCGCAGCTTCTGTGAATGGTGCCGTTTGTTTGCTGCGTTCAAGGTACAAATGTTCTTTCTGAGAGGTTAAAGTGGCAATAACTGTCCTGAACGCTGTAAAATATTTCTGTGCGTGGCTGCAGTCCGTAGTGAGGGTGCCATTGCAAGGCTTGAGAACAAATAATTGTGTAAAATTAAAAAAGACAGGATTTAATCTATGTTTTAAAGCCAAAGCGGACTTCTTTAGAGGAAAAAGTCTTAATTATATGGTTTGAAGAGGTGTGACTTAAAAACATATGCCTTCCTTCAACAAAAAAACCCTGTTTTTTATATGAAAATATGTTTCAAACAAGGATTTACAATAATTCAGACAAAAGCCAGGTTAAACACATTTATTCTGAGTAGGGTTTGAATTTTTGACAACATACAGCTTCTTGTTTAAATGTTATTCCTTTAATAAATTGGACTTTGCTGTCTGTAAAGGTAGTAAAGGAATAGAAATAGGCATTTAACATCCTTTTTGTGTCTACTGCTGCAGTCCCATGGTAAACATTGTCTTATCTCTTCAGACAAGCTGTTTGTAAAATCTTTTGGTTTTGTTCTTGCTTGAATTTCCACATAGAAACCTAAGTAGTGCTAAATTTCTCCAGGGAAAGCTAGTTAAATAGCAGCTGTTAATTGGTGTGGGTTCTGTAGGTGCCTTGTTAAGGGCTAATGCTTTCTTTGTCTTGTAAGCAGCATGGAATTTCCTTTCTTTACACTGACTTGTCTCATTTTGGATTAGGTCTTTGTTTATCTGGAAGAGAATAATCTGTCTCAGAAGTTCCGTTCTGTAAATTCAACTGACTCTTAAGCAGGCAGCAGATTTAATTTAAAATCTTTCGCCTCAAAGTCAGTTATTGTGGGTTTTGGTTTGCTATTTATTTAAAATAACTGCATGGTAGAAACACCGAGCAGATTAAAATCATGTGCATATTTATGTAATAGATATTAAAACTTAATAGGAAAATTAATTACTCAAAAAGACTTAAGCCCTTTAAAACAGTGTCATAATGATGTGCATTCAGCCTAAACACAGGACTGGTTATTAAAATAAGTTCAGTTGGGTTCTATAGTGCAGCATCTTTTCATGATAGCAATTCACTGTGGTATTTAAACAGCAGTATTCTGGAAGCAGTATTTTCCCATTTTTGGCAGTATACAGAGTCACTTGGGTGTGTGTTGGTTAAGATTTTGCATGGTTCTTGCCAGTTGAAAGTTATAGTAATTTAATTTATATTTAAAAAAAATACTCTGTAAAGTAGATTTTGCAAAAGATCTGGAGCAGTGTTCAATGAAGCATAGTAGCTCTGTGTCTATTGACTGTATTGAGATTGTATTTCTATTTTTTTTTTTAAAAACTAGATGAGCAACAACAGTAATAAGAGAGCACCAACGACAGCAACACAGAGACTTAAACAGGACTACCTTCGAATTAAGAAAGATCCAGTGCCTTATATCTGTGCAGAGCCCCTCCCATCTAATATCCTTGAATGGTAAGAGTTAGAATGAACTGTTCACTTACTTGTGGAGAGAACAAGATTTTCCAGGTCATCAAGTCTGACTCCATCGCTCCTATGGATTGTATGGGAATCTTGGTTTTGGGAGGTGCAGGATGAAACTTTTGATGAAGTGATATTGATCTTCAGCTTTCTAGAGAAATTGATGTCTGATTGTGTGATGGCTTTCATACTGTTTAAATTTCCTTCTTTGTCTTAGGCACTATGTTGTCCGGGGACCTGAAATGACTCCTTATGAAGGTACAAGTTAGCATGTAGCAAAGTGTGTATGTGCTTTATGTTGTGATTGGCATGCCTGTTTGAATGGGCAAAATAGAACTACTGTGGATAGCCCTAAATTCTGTTAGTGCAGTTTCAAAGCTGTCCCTGACTCAACTGAAAAGAGTTAGTGGTACCACTCTTTGTTAGCAATATTTCTGTTATTGAGGATTGTAACGAAACCACATGTAGGTTGAACTGAAGACATTTAACTTCCTATTAAGTAATTGCTAAAAATCTTGGTGCAGATAAGTCACTTTAGATAGTATGGGATGGTCACAGATAATTTCAAAAAATCCCTTTTTGTTACTACGTAAATGTTCTCAGTGAACCAAAATGAATTCTCATTATGAATTTCTCTGGAGAAAGCGAGGAACATAAAAGCCTTATTAATTTGTTGTAGTCACAGTGTCTTCTGGAGTCTTTCACTAAATACTTTTTGAAATCGGGTGCTTCATAGGATTGTATTTGGAATTAGCTGTGTTTCTGGAAAACTAACCCGTTTGTATTGTATGAAAGACACTTTGTCTGTTTTTCCTTAAATGTATTATGGACTTAAAACAGAGAGTACAGTTTGTCATATGTGTGTGAGAGACTTGCTTCCGCAGTAAATCTGCTGCAGGTGTGGATTATTATTCCTGTGTTTTAGAAGCACAAGATGATGGGCTTGGTCTCTTTAGTGTGAGGGGGAAAAGCAGACAGGTAAAGGGTTTTATTTGGCCCATTTTGAATAGCAGCTTAGGACTTCATCTTTATGCAAAATAAGTAATTCATCTCTTTATGTAATGCAGGTGGCTATTATCATGGGAAACTAATATTCCCCAGAGAATTTCCTTTTAAACCTCCTAGTATTTATATGATTACACCTAATGGAAGGTTTAAGTGTAATACAAGGTAAGGATTTTCTTCTAACACTTAAGCAATTAACATAATTTTAGCAATATGCATAATGTGTAATAATTTTAATGACAAAAATAAAACATGCTGCCTGTCTTATCCTTTTGCAGGTTGTGTCTTTCAATCACCGATTTCCACCCGGATACATGGAATCCAGCTTGGTCAGTCTCGACGATCTTGACGGGCCTTCTTAGTTTTATGGTGGAAAAGGGCCCCACCCTGGGCAGCATAGAGACATCAGAGTTCACAGTAAGCTCCAGACTGTGATGTACCTTCTGTACAATTTTAAATCCCTTTTAGCAAACAGTGTGGTTAGGAGTTTCTCATTCCTTCCTCTGGAAGTGTCTGCCAAGCAGGCACACTAGTACAGAAGAGTAGTCCAAAAGATGAAGAATTGAGAACATAACTTATGTCTAGAAGTGTCTGCTGTAGTGAATAATATTCACAAGTATGAAGTTTTAAATGTTAGAAACTGGTTGGTTAGTGGTTTGCACTGTTCTTGTGGGAAATAATGTTGAATTAAACTATATTAACTTTGTTTATATGCAACTGCTGATAATTTTTGTTTCCTTCCTAGAAAAGACAGCTCGCTGCGCAAAGCTTAGCATTTAATTTAAAAGATAAAGTCTTCTGTGAGCTCTTCCCTGAAGTGGTGGAGGTAAGGGAATTCATCTGTGCAATAATTTGGTTTTCTGTAGTTCTTCAATTTCTCTGTGTAGATGTGTAAATCTATTGGTAATGACTTTTCCCGGACAGTAGCTGCTTTTGTCAGTCTTGGAAAGGTGCTTTTGCTAGGTGTGAGAATTAAAAATTGAACCTTGAAATCTTTGTCTCCTTTTGGGACAGCCTTCTGGGAAAATAAAAGTTTTATTTAAAAAAACTTTAAAACTTTTTTAAAAGGTTTATCTTGTTCAGATATAAATCTGTACTGGAGTTCTTAATTGCATTTTCTTATCACTTAAAAGAATGCCAGAAGAGAAAAAATGCTTTCTGGAGTACTGTTTTGCCAGTACCTAAATCAGTGGCAAGCTCTGAAGACAGTAACAGATAACTGCTGTTGCATTCCAAGTACAGGGAGATTTTTAACATGTAATACTGACAGTCCTAAACCTTCCAAACTTCTGTAATTTCTTTCTTCATTTTTCTCATGCCTTGTGTTCAAAACAAACTGGACATGCATGACTTTTGATGCTGGAATTTCTCATTTCTGAAAAAAGGCTTCTCAGAAAATGTACATGTGAAGTAAAAGTAAACTTGTCCAAATGATTGTTAGTGTCAACTACTGAAGTAGGTCACTTTGGAAGAAGTTGAGGAGACTGTATATGTGTATGTAATAAAGTTAATTTAGTTTGAGACCTACAACAGGAAGAAGCATACCATATTCTTTTACTGAAGTTATGTAAGAACTTGGGGTCTGAAATCTTTTCAAAATTTACCATTTTCACTTCCAGCTATTCAATTTCCTTTTTTTCTTTCTCCAGGAGATTAAACAAAAACAGAAAGCACAAGAAGAGCTCAACAACAGACCTCCATCCCTCCCTTTACCAGATGTTGTCCCTGACGGGGAAGCACACTACGGTCAGAATGGAATACCCCTTCTTAATGGGCATGTACCGTTGGCACCTGCCAATCATCCAGGTCTCCAGCAGGCCAATCGTAATCATGGACTTTTAGGCGGAGCTTTGGCGAACTTGTTCGTTATAGTTGGTTTCGCGGCCTTTGCCTACACAGTCAAGTATGTACTGAGAAGCATAGCGCAAGAATGAGGAGAATAAAAGAAATCCAAGACCAAATTAGTGGTAGTTGCAGAATGAGTGGGACTCTTTGGGCATCTGACTCTGACACTGGGATAAATATTTGTTTTACCCAGTTACAGGTAAAACATTTGTTGGCTCATGGGTTATGTTTGGGAAATGGTGTAGTTTTGATTAGTCAGAAAACTAAAAGAAGTTCTGCTCGCAGATCCTCTTGTCCTTGCTACTATCTAGTAGTGGCTCACAAACAAGTCAAAGCATTATTGATGAGATGCTAACATTTCTAGTGCTTTGATTTTTATAGCAGTTCTCCATCTGTTATTTGAAATTTGAAAATCTTAAGCAAATAAGGCTTTTTACTTCATTGAACAATTTTTAAAATTTCATAATTTATGCATATCAGATTTTATTTTCATTAGGGAAGAATCTGTACAGGTGCTGAAATGATTCAAGTAGAGATTCCATGTGGACTCGGTAAGGGTTTGGTTAATGTGAACATTGATCCTACAGAAGATTGCTGGTTTCTTTTTTAAAATAGAATGAACATTGTTGCTTATCTAGCCTGTAGTGATTAGATGAGTGGGAAAATAACACCATGTGTGTTAAATGTGTTGTCTAAATTGTCACAATGTCATTGAAGGCTTTATTTGGGCTACAAGAAGTGCAGTTGTTGGCCTTTAGCAATGATAAGCAAGAAAAAGCATTTCAATCAGTCTTTAGGGGGGACACCCACATCCAATATCGCTTCGGATTTGTTCACTTACAGATTTCCATTTCGGGAGATGTTCATTTGAAAGCTGTAATACTGAATTTTGATCACAAGGTGCCACTGTTGAAAACAATAATAAAACTGCACACACCAATGGAGAGTTGATTGTGTATTCAGAAAATCTTCTCTGGATTTCTTGGCCTTTGGAAAATGAAATAACCCTAGCCCTTGTGAAGATAAAAAGACAAGTGAGTCTGCATAACAAACCAGCTTCTTCAGAGTCAACTGAATTAATCTGAAGTGTCATTAACTGAAGTAAACCCTTAAATTTAGTTCCACTTCCTTACTTGAAGATTTGCATAAACTCTTAAAAAACCACCACTGCCAAAAGCCAGACCGTTCTCATTCGTCTGAGATTCTAGGAGCTTTTTGCTCTTGGGTATAAGTTCATCCACTGTTCCCCTTCAGATGATTGATGACTGAAATATCAATGTTTGTTCATGGGATTGCAGGACTGTGGAGCTAGGGTCGTTCAAAAGTCTGTCTGAAATTACTTGTGTAACTCAGTTTGCTTGGTTTTTCAGCCCCCAGCTTAATTTTATCCAAGTGTTTCGTTTCATCAGAGGCAAACTTACTGTGCCTTTCATAATTGACAGTGATGCCTAGTCACCTGGGGAAGAACGCACTCACTGTTAATGGTACCAACAAACTGTCAAAGGTGATAGCGGGGTAAGAAGCTCTGCATCTCACTGCACAGTCTTATTTTTAAGTTTTGTAAAGAGCCCAAATAAATATTACCTCATATATCTTAAGAATGTTTTCAAAACTGTTTTATTTTCCCTTTTGGATTTGTTCTCTCTCTCTGCTTTTCCTTGGTATCTTGAATTGTAAGCAAAAGTATGTTGTTAACCCATGAGCCATGCAGCTTAGAGCGTCAATAAACGTGACCAATTCTCTGCGATAGGTAGGAATTATCAAAACTAGCGAAACAGCTCTATACTAAAGAAATCTTAAAGCAGTTCTTACTGAGGTAAGGAAGGGAAGGAGGAGCTGGGGTGTCTAGGGATGGAATTTGGAAAAGGCTGGATTTTAAAATGTATTTATAAATCTTTGATTATTTTTTTTTATTTTGTGGTTTTACCAAATCTTATTTATAACTTTTTCAATTTACCTCTTGTATATGCTTAATCAGCTCTTGTAAAAAAGAGAAGCACCAGTTGTATCTATCTAGAAACTGTTGATCTGGAGGTGTGCTGGAAAGGAAGGCGGAGTGTCATGTCTTTCCTGCAGTGACAGGATTTTCAAGATGGCTTGTCAGACTGATGTTTTTTTCTCAAAGCATATGGACCTGTAGCTGAGGCTATTCTGCCTCGTAGATCTTGGTATCATTCAAACATGTTTGTGTTCTCGCAATGCCTTTTATTACTATTGACATCACGTACAGACAGAAGCTTATAATTGGTTATCTTTGTTTCTTATCTTATGGAAGTTCTTTTGTCCACCTAAATAAAGACAAAGGCAAGGAGACCTTGGCCATGGTGTGTTTGCATCTTTTGTGAAATGTGCCTAACCAAGGTAAAAGAGCTAGTAAAATCCAGAGATGTTGAATAAAAGGCATTCTGTTATGTGACAAGAACTTGGCCTTAAGCTACGCCCAAGCATTTGAAGGTGGGTCTCTTGTTTTAAGTGTCAACAGTTGGAAACAAAAAAAACTTCGGTTAAACCCTGGATATGCTGCATTTTTTTCTGAGGATTGGTTGTATTTAAAAAACAAAACTTGCAATTGCAGTTTCACTTCAGTGCCCTGGATTCGGAGAAAGACTTGACAGTTCAGGTGCCATTTGTTGGAAGCTAGGAGCAATAGCTAAGCCCTTGCATCTATGGCTTACAAGACTCCTTGCTCCTTGCCTTTGGTAACGGAAGATTTATTCCCTTTTCTGCAGGTCTTACTGTTTTGTGTTTTTTAAAAGAATTTATAATAGTACGCGCTATCTGATCTTTTGTTACCAAAGTCACTAGATGGAGTGAACTGTTCTTTGCCGTGCAAAAGTACTGTCGTGCCCTGAGGCAGTGCATTACTTAATGGAATAAAGCTAAAAGCTGTCCCTCAGTACACTGCAGTGGAGCAAATGTCTGGCCCTTCACTTTCATGCTGCAATTCCATAGATTTCTGTGAGATTGTTATACACAGGTGGTAGGGAGTTTTTGCAGCTTGAATCAGAAGACATCTCAGTGGTTGCCTTTGAAGATCTCTTGATTTTTAAAATCCTGCATTTGTGTGTAGTCAACTTTTCTGCCCCTAAGATTTCAAGGTCATGGAAGTTACCTTCAAGCGTGTACGGAGGAGTAGAAGTGAGTGCATTGTAAAGTTGTTTGTTCATAATAAACATTAATGATCAAATTTCTGCTTTCTTGGGGACTGCTTTTGGGAAAGGAGTCACTGGGAAGGAGTCTAACTGGATATATATGGACCAGAAAGCCAAAGCTGTGGCGAAGCTGCATCTCTCCCAGATTAACTTGAGGGAAGAAAAAAAAAATAGTTTGGTATCCCNAAAAGCTATGGCGAAGCTGCATCTCCCCCAGATTTTTTTTCTTCCCTCAAGTTAGTTTGGTATCCCTTTATTTGTGGTAAAACACCTCCAGGAAGACCTACAGGTAGTAACTTCTTTGAGGTCTTTTGTTTGATAATGCAGTTTCTTTACAGAGAGGTATTTGTTCTAGAACTGTATAAATGTCTCAGCTGTCATTGTAGTGCAGCACCTTTTTCAGTACCTACTTGGAGACATGCAGGAGCCGCTCTAAGATGCTGTTACGAGGTTTCTGCCGACAGTGATGATATCTCTGAAGAAAAATAGTAGATTGGAACCGTGCTACTAACTCAGCACTTGCTGTTTGAGTACAGTTTGACTTCATTCTGCTGCTATTCCCTTAACATCTGGACAGCTGGTTCTGTGTTATCTCGACAGCTTCAGTTATCTGCGTGTCTGGATAGCTTCCGGTCTGTGTGAAGCAGTAAATGTTGCTCGGAGACTGTCTTCACTTCTGACTTTCAGAATCTGACCTTGGACTGGCATTCCAGTCGTGCGTGTGGATCCAAAACACAGTTGAACTCCATTGGGAAGACTTGGTGCTTTTTATTTTGTCGATTGCCCTGCTTCAGGTTTTTTTTAGTGCTTGTGTTAGTGAGGATCTAGCCAGGTGAGGGTTCCACGTTGCTGTATTTCAGGTCCATGTAGTCGTACAAGATTCTTGCCGTGAGGACAGATGGGAAGTGGGAAACTCTCCCATATACAGAAGGCCAAAAAAATGAAAAGCTGCTTGTCCACCTCATGGTTTCTCCAACTTGCCTTAAATATGTAAGCAGTCAGCAAGTGACAAATTGCCTTTTCTTCAGAAGAGCAAGCTCATAATTTGTAATTAAATTATTACCTTTAAGTTCTGTGCTTCAAAAGGTATTTTTTGAATGTCTCTTGAATGAATTAATTTCTGCTAATAATTTGTTGCTATTAGTGGCTTAGATTGCAACCCGGTCACAGGAAGACAAACACTGTATACAATGATAATTTTTTTGCTGCCTAGCAAAGGCTGGATTTTAAAGCAGAAAAATTGTTTTCAGTGGAAAAATCACCTACAAACACAAAAGGGAGGCTGTTAAAAATGAACTCGAAGCATTCACATATCTTATTGAAAAGACTTTTCTGGGCAATGAATGAGAAGGATGCGGAATGAATGACCAGGAGCCTTGTAGTAGTGGTAAAAGCTTTGTCC
>VZTO01001665.1:0-14295 GCA_013400615.1 Syrrhaptes paradoxus
CAAGACAGGCAAAAGAAGCAAAACTTCATTTTTTCCTGGGAGAAATCCAGACTATAGGCTGCTATCCAAATGCAAAAAAATCTGACACTTTCTGTTCAGAAGTGCCACCAAAATGTAGCTATCTGAATACTCCACTTTTTCAATGGAAAGCGGTTTCCTTAAATAGAGTTCGGGAGCTAACTTCGTCTAGAGCAATGATGTGGGTTAAAAACACTGCCAGATCTATAGTGACGTCTTTTTACTTGAAGTCTTTCACTATAGCTACAGGTATTCAACTTGGATGCATGTAAACACTTAATGTATATTAAGACAGCTCAGAAATAATTTGTGTACTGTAATGCTGTGATCTATAGCCTATATAATAAGAATGAAATCCCTACTTTACTGTTTTTTCAGGGAGGGATGCGAAGGGGTTGGTAGAAAAGAGAATGGAATTCTTGTTTGGCACAAATACACTTACTCATGATTTACAGCTTAGTTATAGTTTAAGAGTGTTTTAATACAGTATTTTATTTTTTTTAATTTGTATAATGCTTTTTTCCAAATATTTTAGTTCATTAGCAGTATCTTTTTGCCATCAAAAATCCACATTATCCTTGATAACAGATTAGCAGCAGCTTCATCTTTCCAAGAAGCTGCAGTAAACCATTAGTAAGATGGTTAATCTCCCTCTTACCTAAGCCTTTTGATTTAGAGAAAAGTGAATTGGTGTCTTATGAATAAGTCTATGTAGCAGGCTACTTAAACGAAGTGATTTGTTTTCCTTTCAAGATTAGCTTCACAGTTATTTCTCTAATGAATCAGCTGAATTTCATCAAAGACCAGATAATTATCTGGTATTGCACCTTTTGTATTAATGGGACCTCTTCTGTCTTCCTTATCAAAGTCCATTCAAAGATACGAACTATCTGGAAGAGTTGATCAAGTTTTGAAAATAAGAAATGTCTTGGAAAATGGTTAGAAGTGTCTGTATAAGATGCTCCATTGAGAAGCATCCATATGTTCACTTTTTGAAGAGTCAAGGAATGCTTTTCTCAAGCACATTCTGGGGTCCTCAGTACAGTTACAGGGGAAAGGACAAGCACATTAACTTCTGAGTATGAATTTGTATGCCTAACGTGCTGCTGGCCTTCAGTAATTAAATCCTGTCTGTGTAGTTCCTCATCTGAGTAGACAGAATGACTGTAGAATCTAATCTGATTACAGAAGGGGGCTGTATGCCTGTGTCCACTGACCGTTCTTCTTTCTTGAAGTAACATTCCTTGATCTCAGCCTTATTTTTTAAGACTCTGTGATCGTTCTTTCAGAATTCAGAAATAATGTATTAGGCGTACACACACACACACACATATGCGTGTTTCTTCCAGGCAAATTTCCCCTTGTGCTGATAAACACAGAGAAGATAGATTGGATGAATTGTTCCAAATGGATGAGCTGAACTCAGGGAACTGGGGAAACTCAACATGTAAAGTGAGAGAAGGTGAGAAGATGTCTGTCCTTTCCAAGTTCTGGAATTGAGTCTGTTTTTTAGAGTAGCTCTGCAAACTTTGTAGATATTCTATACATAGATAGCTATTAAAAATATTTGGTAGTAGTAAATAGATTAACTCTTGGCAGCATATTCAGTTACACCAAAGGCAAGTAGAAACAGATTGGGACATATATGCATAAATTTGTATTCTTATTTAAGAGCTTTTCAGAAGCTTTGTTTGCATAGCTATACATCTGTGATAACCAAATGATAAAGCTCCACGTTATCTCAGTAGGAATTTTAGTCAGTGTTGAGAACTTCTAAAAATTCTGTTCCATATGCAAAAGCATGTTTGCATGGTTTCTTTAAAAATGATGATAGCTGTATTATCCTCAAAAAAGAAAGGATAATGTCCAGTGAGAGACAAAAGTGCAAAGTGGAAGTGTAACCATTTCTTTTCATTTGGGGGACTTCGGTCGGTCCTTGATTTTTTTGGGTTTGGGTTTTCTTTGGGGGGTGGGGTGGGGGTTTCATTGTTTTTTTTAATTTCCTCATAATAGCATTTAATACCACATTTACATTCTTACTTGGCACATATTCACTTACTTTGTTATTTCTTTAACATGTCAAGGATAGATACTGTATTGGGTTTGCATGGCAATGTTTTGGTAGTGGTGTGGACTACAGGGGTGGCTTCTGTGAGAAGCTGCTAGAAGCTTCCCCCATGTCTGATAGAGCCAATGCCAGCCAACTCCGAGACGGACCTGCTGCTGGCTAAGGCTGAGCCCATCAGTGATGGGGTTAGTGCCTTCATGATAACGTATTTAAGAAAAGGAGAAAAAACTGCTGTGCAAATAGCAGCAGAGAGAGGAGTGAGATGTGAGAGAAGCAGCCCTGCTGACACCCAAGGCCAGTGCAGAAGGAGGGCGGGAGGTGCTCCAGGAGCCGGAGCAGAGGTTCCCCTGCAGCCTGTGGTGTTAGCCCATGGTGAGGCAGCTGTGCCTGTGCAGCCATGGAGGGTAACAGGGGAGCAGAGATATGCCTGCAGCCCCTGGAGGGCCCTACGCCAGAGCGGGCAGATGCACCCAAAGGAGGCTGTGACCCTGTGGGAAGCCCACGCTTGGAGTGGGCTCCTGGCAGGACCTGTGTTGCCATGGAGAGAGGAGACCAGGCTGGAGCAGGTTTGCTGGCAGGACTTGTGGCCCTGTGAGGGACCCATGCTGGAGCAGTCTGTGCCCGAAGGACCCATGGAAGGGACCCATGCTGAAGCAGTTAATGAAGAACTGCAGCCCATGGGAAGGACTCATGTTGGAGAAGTTTGTGGTGGTCTGTCTTCTGTGGAAGGGACCCCAGGCTGGAGCAGGGGAAGAGTGTGAAAAGTCTTCCCCCTGAGGAGGAGGGAGCAGCAGAAACGACGTGTGATGAACTGACCACAGGCCCAATTCCCTGTCCCGCTCCACAGCTGGGAGGGAGGAAGCAGAAAAATCAGGAGTAAAGTTAAGTCTGGGAAGAAGGGGGAGGTGAGGGAGGGGGCGTATTTCTTTTTTTAAGATGTGGTTTTATTTCTCATTATCCTACTCTGATTTCATTAGTAATAAATTATTTTTTTCCTAAGTCGCGTCTGTTTTGCCAATGATGGTAATCAGTGATTGATCTCTCTCTGCCCTTAGGTCGACCCACAAGCCTTTCATTATATTTTCTCTCCCCTGTCCAGCTGAGGAGGGGGAGTGATAGAGCAGCTTTGGTGGGCACTTGATGTCTAGCCAGGGTCAACTCATCACAATAGTTGAGTGTTTTTCCTTTGTCATCACTAAGCCAATATACTGAATTTTTTTGATCCTGCATTTCTGTAAATAACATTTTTGAAATAAAATTAAATAAATTAAATAAATAAATTCTCCATCTTCTCTACAGTTGTGGAACCCATGGTGAGATAATTATCAGCATATAAAGAATGCTGCCTCTGACTTGAGTCCTTTTAATACTGTTTGTTCATCATTAGTCTCTGTGCAGCTCTAGCCTTCCATATGATTCCCATTTTGTAGCATGAAGTTTAAGCATTGCTGACGTTTTGAAACATTAGATTATTGGCTAAAGGTGGTCAGTACCATTTCACTCTCAAGTCTACCATGCTTCCTTCTTGCAAATAATGGCAAAGGCAATTTTGCCATTTCTGTGCACTCCCTTTTGTTTCTAGAGAAGTTAGGAATAGGAAGTCTCCCCTTACTCTTTTGGGGGGCAGAGAAAAGATGCAGTCTCCTGTGGCATCTTCTGTTTGTACATGACAGGGCTCTCTGAACTTGCTAAGAATTGTAGCATTTATGAAAATTCCTATAGAAGTCTTTGAAGAGTGTGTATGAGATTGACATCTTGAAACAGTTCTGTGCTAGCTCGTACAGCAGTGCCAGCGAACAACACCGTACTGCTTTCAACCCAGATGCTTTGGCAAATAGCAGCTTCATGTGTTGCGACTGCTTGGCATAATGACTGGTGCTGCAAAGCAGTAGCAGGTGGTTTGGATTTTTTCTGCTTGTTCTGCACCAAGTCCCTATTTTTTTGTGGTGGCTTTGCGGCATGATAAACAATACTGTTCTTTTTTTCTGGTAAGAATTTTAATCTTTTAGATGCACTTGGTAAAAGTTGGGCTCAATGGCAGTCTACTGGATGAGGATCCAAGTTACCCAGCTCTCATTTTCTTTTACAGACATAGGTGACACATACTATGCTTGTTCTATACTTCCCCCCCCAAAATGCATCACTGTATTAGCAGAAAGTCCTATTACTTTGAAGATTGCTTTATGACTTCTCTAGTTTATGCCTTGCTGTCAGTAACATTCCTTCTGTACCCGCTTTGCAAGCATCATTTCCCGCAACAGCTTAACATAGCCCTCAGCCTATGTCTGCTTTTTCAGTCATAGGGAGAAGGGCACTTCAAACTTCTTTCCTCTTAACCCTGGCATCTACTTGCTAGAGAAGAGTCATGCATGTTCAAATGCACATCTTCAAGCATATGTTTTCTAGAGTCCTACCGTGGTACCTACCTGCCATGGATGGAGCAGGGTGTTTCATGAGCATTTACTATGTATGCCCATTCATTCCCCAGAGCTGAAGAGCTAACGTGCCTTATTACAATATTCCTTGGATCAGAAATTTTCCTGTTCTGTATATTATTTTTTTTCTTTAAAAAAAAGGTAAACAGAGATTCTGTTGTTTCTGAATTGGGTAAAATTATGTTTCATTCTCTTACTTCACCTAGAACACACTTTTCAAATTTAACATAATGCTGAAACTTCAAAATACATTGGTACCTAACCTTTTAAAATAAAGAGATTGTGTGTTAATTGTTTCACTTTTCTTGACTTGCTATGCCTAGACCCTCGGTAACATGACATTAAAGACATTGTGGTTCTTTGCATTATAGTACAGTCATGTCTGGTGCCTATAAATGTAATGTTCAGTATGTGCCCATGAACTGGAAGTACACTCTGACCAGACCACTGGCACAGTTGTGTTTGAAACTCTGTAAGAATTAGAAGCCTGCAGGGGTTAGAGCTTTGTTAACATTTATGCTATGAACTGAACTTGTGATGATCTTTTCACAGAACACAGTCATTAGCTGAACCTTGAAGAATTGCTTGTCTGTTTAGTGTTTGGATCCCATTAATATTTTTACATAATCCCCTTTCCTTAAAAATGTTCAAGTCTCTTTCTTTAGCTGGGAAGTTCTCTCTGCACTTCTGTATAGGCAAGAAAACCCAAACCAAACCCAAAACCATGTCTAATCTTCTGGTCAGATTTTTCTTGGCATAGTTTTTATATCCTTCAGGGAATGGTGGAATTATTTCTTCCTTCCCTGCTACATTTCTGGCACCCCCTTTGAAGTAAGCTGTCTTTTCTGGTGACCAGAGCATACCTCACTATCTGTGCATTTCTCCCCACATTGATGCTACGTGTGATTGTGACAGGCTGCTCTCTCAGTAGCTTGCTCTGAGAATTGGCATATAAAACCAGAGACTGATGGAAAGAGAGGCGTAAATATTATGATTTAAGCATGGCAATTGGAACACATTATCTTTGGTTTATGTGTCTTCCATAATGCCCCTAGATGAGAGAGGTGATGCTTTTTGGAAAGGAGGAGGCCCGTCATGGCAAACGCGAACTCCAGTCTCTGCTTACAGAGACTTTGTAACCTGATAATAAAATTTATAGATGCATGTAGCTGAAGTTGTAGACAAAATTTAAAGGTTTTAAATTTGCACATTAGAGTTGGTACTTGAATGGTGGTGTTGTCATTATCACTGGTGTGGAAAAAAACCCAATTTTAATAGTTAACTGTAACTTTTAATATATACTGCTTAGTTTATAGTAGATCTAGTAAAGCCTTTGAAGGAAATGTATGAGTTACAGTTAAAAAATAATTTTCTTAGATCACAATATTATCCTAAAGGAATAATGATATAGTTTTTTTTGTTTTCCTTTGTGGGGATTTTCTTGTTGTTGTTGTTAACTTTTCTGCCTTAAAATTTGTGCTACTTGAGAGAAATTAATGCAGTTTACAATGAGCCCTGCTTTGTGGTTGTATTGTTGTTTGGATTAATGAAACCTGGCATCACTGTCTTTTGGTGGTTGCTAGTTGCAAGTACATGTTCAACCATACTTAAGTTTTTTCTTGAAAGCTAGTACTTCAAATTGGGACTAATCAAAAGAAGTAATTACTTAAAATGTATATACTAAATATAGAAATTATTAAAAAGGCAGGAAATTGATCTTTCAAATAAGTGCTTTGGAATTGTGAGGTTTCACTGTATCTGTGAAAGCTTGGTTGGATTGGAGTTCTCTGTGATTAGCAGTAGCTAGACAGGGAAATGTTATAACTTTTTACTGAGGAAAGATTTGTTTAACGACTTAGGAAGTCTGAATGCCAGTTTGTCAGGAAGTAAGGAGTGGCTTGAGACATCTGTTGTAAAAAGCCAGTGTCAGCACATCAGTTATCAAATCGTTAAGGACACAGCAGAAAAATTACTTAGTTACAATTTACAGCCTGTCAATATTTTATAGAATAAAATAGTCCTGGTGCTTCCAGTCTACTTTAGAGTGAGGAAAAAACCTTTTTGAATGTTACTATTTTTATGAACTATCATATGGATTAATATGGACAGCATGCCTAGAAGTTTCCAAGTATTTTGTTTTTTAGAAACTATATCAGAATTCCTGTTTTTAATACAGAATGTAAAAACAGTGTATGGCCTCCGAATCATAGAATAGTTTGGGTTGGAAGGGACCTTAGAGATAACCTAGTTCCAACCCCCTTCCCACGGGCAGGGACACCTTCCACTAGACCAGGCTGCTCAAAGCCTCATCCAGCCTGGCCTTGAACACCTTCAGCGATGGGGCATCCACAACCTCCCTGGGCAACCTGTTCCAGTGCCTCACCACCCTCACAGTAAAGAATTTCTTCTTGATATCTAATCTAAATCTGCCCTCTTCCAGTTTAAATCCATTACCCCTCGTCCTGCTGCTACATGCCCTTGTAAAAAAGTCCTTCCCCATCTCTCCTGTAGGCCCCCTTCAGGTACTGGAAGGCTGCTATAGGGTCTCCCTAGAGCTTTCTCTTCTACAGCCTGAACAACCCCAACTCTCTCAGCCTGTCCTCATATGGGAGGTGTTCCAGCCCTCTGATCATCTTTGTGGCTCCCCTTTGAACTTGCTCCAACAGCTCAATGCCCTTCTTGTGTTGGGGAGCCCAGAGCTGGATGCAGTATTCCAGGTGGGGTCTTGCTAGAGCAGAGTGGAGGGGGAGAATGACCTCCCTTGACCTTCTGGCCATGCTTCTCTTGATGCAGCCCAGGACATGGTTGGCCTTCTGGGCCGCAAGCACCCACTGCCGGCACATGTTCAGTTTTTCATATACCTTCCTTCTCCTCAGGGCTTCTCCCAAGCCATTCTCTGCCCATCCTGTATTTGTGCTTGGGATTGCCTCAGCCTATGTGCAGGATCTTGCACTCAGCTTTGTTGAACTTTGTGAGGTTGTGGCACGGGCCCACCTCTCAAGCCTGTCCAGGTCCCTCTGGATGGCATCCCTTCCCTCTAACACGTTGGCTGCACCACACAACTTGGTGTCGTCGGCAAACCTGCTGAGGGTGCATTCAATCCCACTGTCCATGTCGCCGACAAAAATGTTAAATAGCACCAGTCCCAGTACCGATCTCTGAGGAATGCCATTCATCACCAGTCTCCATTAGGACACTGAGCCGTTGACCGCAACTCTCTGAGTGCGACCATCCAGCCAACTCCTTATCCAGTGGGTGGTCCATCGATCAAATCCATATTTTTCCAATTTGGCCACCAGGATGGCCAGGAGACTGACTGGCCTGTTGTTCCCTGGGTCTTCTTTTTTACCCTTCTTGAAAATGGGGTTTATGTCTCCCCTTTTCCAGTCAGTGGGAACTTCACCAGACTGTCGTGACCTTTCAAATATGATGGTTAACGGCTTGTCAACTGCTGTGTTAGTTGCCAAAACTAAGTATGGACTATAAACTTCTGTTTGAGTGAAATAATTAATTATTTCAAGATCATATATGAAATCAGCCATTGAAGGGATTCCCTGGAATCATTACACCAGCAGATTCCCCATAGTCAAGGTGTAATTTATAATGGTAGTTAACTTTTTGTTATTGTTCAATTTGTTACTTAAAAAGCCTTCTGTGTATCTAAGTCTACAAAAGGCTTCTGTTTGGCATGAATTAAGTGTATGGTATGTTAATTTTTTGCCAGCATAGCAATCTCAAATGAAGTATTGTATAGCCAGTTTGAAATTAGTAAAGCAAAAAGACTTGCAATATCAATAGTGCTATGCATTATCCAAATCCTGCAAGTGGAAGGAGGGGACATAGCATAAATTCTGAAAATATATGCTTGCTTAGAGTACCAAGTAATTTCATGTTTACAGTTGGTTTTGTTTTAAAATTTTCAGCACTGTATCAGATGAAATCTGCCTTCCTGGTGAACATCAGAATACAAGTTGGATTAACATAACGTAGTGAGATAGTTTGAAAATATTTGTGATTATTTAACTGTGTTGTAGAGTTAGAAAGATTTTGCACCCATTCATAATACTGTATTTATTCAAACTACAGAAGTACTTTCAGACCCTCCCCCTCTCTCTTGAAAGCTGTTTTCTTTGGTCAGGTATTGAATAATTTATATCATGTGAGACTATTGCACATGATGTATTCATCCCTTGTTTAGCTCTTACATTAATGGTTTGGCATGCTAGCTGTACATTGATATGGTAGATGCTTTCCATTTTTTCTGAACCAACTGTTTAAATATATCTTGTGCCTCAGTAACTACAAATGGGAAGTGACTTGAATTATTCTATTTCCCTTGATGGTTTTTCTGTGTAGAAAAAGATTCCTTTTTCAATATGTATGTATTTGTACAATAGATTAAAGAAGAGCATTAAAAATGATTCAGGTATTTGTGATAACCTTATATTATGTTCAGCTGGAAATACATTTGGAATCTGAAAAGTGAAGTTTACACCTTAGGCTAGCTGTTAGCCACAGGTATTGATTAGGTACAAAATATTTGGTGTTTTTCACCTCTTGTACAGATCATATGGTTGGATATGTTGCCATGTAGCAGGCAATTTGTATTCAATCTTTAATAATTTTGCATTGTAAACTGAAATTTGTATGTAATGTTATTTATATTCTCTTTGGAGGTGGGAAAAAGAAGGCACTGCACCAATACAATAAACTCTTACTTAACTGCTGATAAAAGTATTACTTGAGAGTACAGTTGAGCAGACTAGGAGAAGGATTAGTGCTGCAAAGTACTGGCCTAGACCGGATTGCTTGGAAAATCTTGTAAGCCCATGGTCAGATAACACTGTGCTGCTGCTTACTACTGTTCCTGCTGTGGTGTTACAGGGTTTACTAGATGAGCATAAATCAAAAAGCAGTAATTTAGTTTAAAAAGCTAACATGAGATAAAGAATAGATGGTATTGATGTCTGTATGTCAGAGGGGTTGATGCACATGTACTAAGACAATTGTATGTATTTTAGGACATAAAGGGAAATATTTTAGTAGTTTTACTATTGATAAAATTTCCAAAATTGACTTGTTTTCTAAGTGAGGGAGCCAGTAAAACCTTAATTTCCGTTAGAATCAGGCTGTGGAACAGGCTTTTGGGGCACTTTTAAAAGCAGATTCCGTGACTGAGATGTGAAAAGTTCGAGTGTCATAGAGATTGATAAAGAAACACAGAACCTCTCTCCCCTTGAGCAGCGACCCAGGTTAGTGGCTTACAGAAAGTCATAGCCCTCCTTTAGCCGATCAGGAGGCAGAGCAGAGTCATGATCCTCTGAGGGTTTGAGACGCAGAGGCTGCTGCTGCTGCCATTGCTTTTTATCCTGTACCTGGTGTGTACCTGGACAGGAGATGTCAGTTGCCAGCGTCAGGCACCTTCCACAAACACTTGAGAACAAGAAACACACAAACACCAGTCTCCCAGGTGAGTGAATTGCAGTAGCACTTTCACATCACTGTCCGGCTGTGGCAAGTGAAGTAAAACATGCACAGGATCACTTGCATCCGCTGTGGCGTAGAGGGAAGCTGTGCAGCTGCGTTCTGCTATTGAAGAGAGAAGCAGTTGCTTCTAGAGTAAGTCCTTCAGTCTTTGCATTTACAGACTTCATTTAAAGGGGGCTGAGCGATGCCGGTTTTCAAAATACACATCTATGTGTGTGGGAAGGGAACCTCCTGAGGAGTGTTGGAAGTGGTGATGGTCAGTAGCTGCTGTACTCCTTCCTCTATGTATTCATGCTGACATAGGCAGAGGCACTTAACGGCAAATACTCTTTCAGATAAGCTGAATTATTGACACTGGTGGGAAAAAAAAATGCTTATTTCTTGTAGGATAATTTGGTTTCTTATGTTCAGTCTTTACTGGTGGTTCAGCTAGGTTGAATGAGCTGAAACTCGATTTGCTTAAAATCTGTCAGTGTGGAAAGAAATGAAGCCGGTTCTCTCTTCAGTCTTTTCCCTCTTCCTTAAAAACAAACAGACAGGAATTTCATACCTGTGAAAACAGGGATAGCAGGTACTATCTGATACAGTATAGCAGCCCATATAATTTTAAAAGGTGATGTAACTAAGCCAGTGAAAGGGAACTTTCCTGCTCTTAACTGCTGTGTAAAACCCTCTGAAGAATTTTAGCAGAGAGATACCACAGTTGGAAGTGTTTGCATAGGGCCTTCTCCGGCTATTTTAACACCTTGGCCCTTTGGGATGCATTCTTCAGGCTGTCCCGCAGCAGAGCCTCTTTTGCGGGAAGTGAAGTTTAAATCCTCATGCAGCGCTTAGCTGTAATCCCCGTGTATCATTACTGCATTGCCCTGCTCTTGCTGTGGGGGTGAAATGTAGAACATGAGTCTAATCCTCGGTAGATGGAGCTAATTTTGCTTTAAACTTGAAAGTGTTAACAACAACTTGAAAATGTGACAAAGCTCAATCGCATTTCTTGTTTATGGCTTGTTTTCCGATTGGACAATAGGCAGCAGCTCTACCCTGGCAACTGAGGGCTGTGATTTGCATAGCCCCCTTTGATTGGCTAGTTGGCTGAGGAGCTCGCCCAATCAGGCGGCGGGGTTTTGGTGGTAGGCTATGCTAATTACCCGCTGTTGCTGGGGTTCGGGGTGGTTTCCGCGCTCCGTGCTGCTGCATTGTGCTGCCTGGTGAGCGGCGTTGATAAATGAGCAGTTAATGATCTGCAGCAGCACCCGCGTACTGCGGGCAGGCACAGATTTTTAGAACAGAAGCGAAAGAGGGATTTAATTGCTGTTCAGTCTCGCCCTCTGTCTCTCTACTGGCCGAGTGAACATATATGTGTGTCTGCTTGTGTACCTGTATGTGTATATATATATTAAAAATGTGTGTATGTGTGCACCACGTTGATTAAAAAAAATAAATCTGAAATAGCTTGAAACCAGGAAAGAGTGCAGGGTAGATGGAAGAGGACTGATCGTGCTATTTCGCCACTGAATTTTTCTTCTCTTTTTTTTTTTTTTTCTTTTCCCAATTAAAGTGCCTTGAATTGAAGCAACCAGATTTATCCAGAAAGCATGGCTATGGAACATTAATAAAGTCAGCTTTAATATTAGCACCTCCTAAATTGAAATAACCTCAGTATCTGAGATAAGTATCTGTAGCTGGTGTGAATATAGAAGAATCTATTTCTAGAACACACACTTGCCTTTTAAAAATGGTGTATTCACATGTCTTCCCCCTCCTGCCCCCAAAATACCCCATCCCACCAAAAACCAAACCCCACCTCGGATGTAACAGTTGAGTCTGGATTTTTTTCTGTCCTGTATATCGTTCCTACCTAAGAATATTGAGAAATCTGATCTTAAAATATTTTTGTTGCTTAAATCTGCGTCTTTCTTTTTTTGCTGCTTTCCAAACCTGCCTTTTCTCCTGTTAAATCACAGATTAATTTACCTTCTTCCATCCTCCTCTNAAGAATGACTTGGTAATCTCTGGTCTGTGGTGTGCTGAAGGCAACTATAGCAGCCCCTTAAAATTTGTGTATCTCAAAAGAGAAATCTAAATAATACAAGGAGCACCTTATGGGGTCTTTGTCCCTCCCCGCCACCCCTCCACCCCTTCCCCTTAGCATAGGTATCAATATATGTCTGAGGTTTAATACCAACTAGCATTGACTAGGAATTGTGGAAATTGCCTTCATGGGCATATTTCATATTTTTGATCAGGTGTAATTCTGGTGTCAGCAGATTTGGGATCCTTTGAGTCAAGCTGGAACTGAAATTTTGATTAAATGGTTCCATTTGACTATTTTTTTGTGAAATACTTTGAAAAACATTATGCACAGAATATTTTTTATTTCTACAAATTTGGATTAATTAGTTCTTTACTACCAAGAGAACAGACAGAATTTTCATTATTTAATGCTTATGCTTAGGACTAAACAAGTTTTGTTTTTTAAACTAAACATTGGAGCGCATTAGTTCAAATGAGTGATAGTCTGCAGCCATTTATGAGTTGTACTCATCATGAAGACCAAAGCTTACTGTTAAAAAGCAGCCTATGATTAAATCTATATTTTACTTTGGTGGAATTTTAATTTTTCAACTGTTTTGTAAACCCTTCAGGAAACTGACAGCAAAGGTGAATCTAACTGCTCTTGAATAAAGCAAACATTTCCTTTTAATAGGGAAGCTAGGTGATTTCTAGTGCATTTGGAAGATAAAAACTAAGATAAAATATAATTTGTACTCGCAGTGGAGTTTGTTTGAAGCCTTCTGAAACTGTGAGTGTAGAGATTCTTTTATATCATGTTTAATGGAACAACTTTGATAAAGTCATGTCAATTTAAACTTAATGTCACTAAATTTGTTGTCTATATTATGAGATTGTCATGCCTTATAAAGTATTTTTCTCCTTTCTGCTTTTTTACTTGCTGAATTTGATAGAAATTTCTATATAAACAGTGTTTTCTATTTGTATTTGTGTTTTTTGGAGGTTGCACTGGGAACTGAAGGACAGGTGTGGGCCTTTCACTTAGATTAAACATGCTTACATAGCTGGAATTAAGTAGTTGTTTTTAAACCTTTCTTTGCAATAATATCCACACTTCATTGCTTGTTTCTGTTTTAAGAGCTGTGACGAACTTTCATTGTGATCATAAAAAAGTAGATCTCCATTTCCCTGTCTTTGTATTCCCTCTTTTTAAATGGCAGGCTTTTCATATTAAATTAGAAAAATTATAAATCGCATAGCCTAAGAATAATGGCACAAAATCATAAACATAAATTTATAGAGGGAGAGAAAAAAGCATCAGAACCCTAGCCTTGGCACATTTTCACCAGCATTGGTGTCCTCTGAAAAATAAGTGGTTTACTCTTTTCAACTTTTTAATAAAATTATACTTTTTTCAATTGTAAAACAAATGTTATTCTTTTTAAAATATGTTTTATTAAATATTTAATAATTAAGTATTGACTGCTCAGCTATTTGGTTTCACTTATTCGTTTGGCATAATACAAATACCATGCTGCGTTGAATCATCAGTCAAACTGCTTGAATTTGAAGAGTGTTTCTCAAGCAACAGGTTTATGATGAAGAGCTGTACAGACTTACAGTGTAGTAGGAAAACTTCTGAAGATTATTAAATGTATATTAGAAAAAAACCCCCCTTCAATAATAAATATGGTGGTGTGTATACAGCTGCACATTTGAGAACATTTCTTCTTTAAATACTAGAATATCCTCTCTTGGAGAATCAGAGGATCACATGAAGGCAGTGTGTCAAAAGGGAGCTTAAAAAAACAAACCAAACCATCACCCAGCAGTAGAATAAACAAAGTTGCTGATGTGAAGCCTCTCATTCATTTCTTCATGTCAGTGTCATTGCCTCTTTGCAGGAGGGCAGCCTTAATTTTTGTTACTGTTCAGCAGAGGCCATCAGATGAAAACGGCAAGTTCACAACAAACAAAAGGAGGTGGTACTTAATGCTGCCTGTGAGTAAGCTGTGGAGCCTTTTGCCACGAGTCTTCTGGAAGCTAAAAGCTGAAATGCAAAAAATGGTTCAGAAATTCCACGGAAGGAAAGGATGCATGATACATATGTATACATACACGTTAATCATAAAGACTCTGCTTCATGTGATGCCTGGACTGGAGACTAGATGAATATGCCAGGCACCTACTGTTGTATGCTTGCCCTGTTCTCACAGAATCACAGAATCACAGAATGTTGGGGATTGGAAGGGACCTCGAAAGATCATCTAGTCCAAT
>VZTO01001665.1:14499-34984 GCA_013400615.1 Syrrhaptes paradoxus
CAGGGCAGAGTAGAGGGGGAGGAGAACCTCTTCCAAGATGACTGCTGTTGGCCACTTTCAGAGAGAGAACAGTAATTTGAATGGATATTTGGTTTGTTACATGAGTAATTTCTAAGTGCCCTGTTGCTTCAAAGAACTATGTTAATTTTCAGTCCTTAGTCCAAGATTAATCAAGTATCCTTTTTTTTTTGTTTTGTTAGGAAGCAGAAATGAACATCCTTTTCAGACCACTCCCATTTGATTTACTTTTCCCAAATTCTTGAAAACTAACCTGCAAAGCTCTATAAACCAGAGATTTACCCACTAGTATGTGTTCCTTGTCTTTGTAAAGACTTTCAAATTCTGTATATACAAAATTATAAATTTAAAATCATAGAACCCTTTTGTGTTTAACCCATGTCTCCCTGTTCTTCTGTGAAACAGGATAAAATTCAGTCTCGTAAGAATATTGCAGAAGGAAATTGTGAATTGCATGGATACAAAAACAATGACTACTGTGTAGAATATATATGCAGACCGTAATAGTTTTATTTGGAGCACAGTCTGAGGAGTGTCGAGGGGTATTATGTTAAATACAATGAAAATAAAAAGATCTATTGTGTGGCAACCTGTTCGGTGAGCGCCACTTCCATTCTGTCGTTTAAAATAAATGGGGTATTCATGTAACTAAGCAGCATCACAACATATTTGCATAGAGGCACTAAGTTAAAACTGTGAAAGTATTCTGCTTTTTCCTAACTTGTGTGCACCGTACTCTTCAATTTTAGTGTTCTTTCAGTCCAGTGTATACCAAGGTGGAGGCTTCTGGGCTTTGTGAAGGCCTGTAGATAGGTTCAGTTCTTCCTGATTACTTGTGGGGTTGTAGATTTTTTTCAAACGTGCTCCAAGGCAGCCTTCTTCTCAAGAATTGACATGTGAAAGCTTCTTGTAGAAGTTAGAGTTCTCGTAGAGCTTAAGATTTTGACTTTGAAAGTTAGAGTACTTGTGTTTTCTGTAGGTTTTAGCTGAGAATTTTGGCAATCTTGAGCTTCATTTATAAAAAAAGTAGTTTCACTTTGACAAAATTTTCCTAGTTCTGAGATTCTCCAGCGTATGCTCAAAGTAAAATTTATACGTGAATGAAGTATAGATTTATATAGTGTTGCCAGTGGATTAAATTGTAAGTTGCTCATGAGTTTTAGAAATTTCCTTCTCTTGTTGTAGGAGTATTATAGTGAGCAGTGATGTTTAGTTTTTCTGGTACCAGATCTTTGAAGTGGCTAGGGAGAGAAACATACCACAGTCTCTCTCTGTTACAGGTCTTAGCCACTGTATTTCTACAGTAGAGGGACCTGGTGTCCCCTGACTACAGGCCTTACTGCACAAAAGCGATAAAGCGCGTTCATGCAGGTCCTGTCCAAAGTCTACCTCCTGCTGCAGCTCATCTAGGTAAGAGGATAGCCAAGACAGGCACAACACTGTCAGAAACATTAATGAAGCCTAGTCTTGGCCTGTCTTTTCTCCAGCTTTCTTGCTCCATCTTTGCCATACAACCAGACACATGACAGACAAGTCATGTCAAAGGTGTGCAACCTTTGGGAAAGATGGCACCTAGAAGTAATTTTATGTCACCTCCTAAGCACTTCGTCTTCTCTACAGCTCTGTCCATTGAGAAGGAGCACAAGCAGGAGGATTCTGTGGGCTGGGTGTATTGGCCTGGTGAACAGGACTTGAGAGGGTGGCTGTTTCTAAGTTTAGGGCTTAATTTTGCTTTGAGAGAGAGTAACGTTTGGCATTTCTGTACAGGGAAGTTGACTGAATAGTTATTGTAGAATACCTTCAGAAGTAGCCATTCTTAATAATATTCTTCCTCCACAATAATATAGTTCAGAGGAGGAACTGGTGTAGGATATTTATAACGGAGTTATTTGTTCTACAGTAGCTGCTGCAGGTAATTTCCCTTTGTTCCCTGGGTTCTTTCACAGCTTTCCTCATTCCAGAGTAAATGGAGTGAAGTCCATGTACCTCCACACTCTCATGCAGTTTGAAATGCAGTGCATGAGGACAATAGGCAAAGCAGTGTTTCAGTAGAGCCGTAGTAGTTCACTTAGAGTTCACATTGGCATTTGCTTGTTGCTTAAAAGATGATTGTTCTAAACTCTAAAATACCATGACATTTATTATGCTTAAGCAGAACTCAGTTAGGTCTAACTTGTCTTAAATGTGGGTTTATTTGAACAGAGTTCTCAAGATACAAGTGTTTGTCTCTACTGCTAATTGTTCAGTGTCTGTTTTAGGATGTGCTAATGCAGTGCAGAGGTGGTTGTGTATTAAAGCAATGCAGAGATCAGTCTTCTCACTTTTCCAGACTCCTTTCTTGGAGGCACACTCCACATAATAGCTGAGGTATCATAATGCTCATTGGTATTGAGAACCTTTCCAAGCATGGATTTTGAAAAACAAGATTCACCAGAACTCTGCAAAATTATTAGCTTTGCAAAACCAAGTGGATCTTATGTGAAGGAAGAGGGCTGTACAGTTCCTCAACTAATACAGGTTTTTCTTTAAGGAGACATTGGGCCATTTCCACATTCAATAATCTGAATACAGGACATAAAAATGCAAGAAGGTGCATGCATTCAGCTGTGGTGGCATAGCAGGAGTTGGAAATGAAAAGATTTGAAGTCTGAGCCAGTCATATGCAGTACTAAGAACTACCGTAGTTGGTCTGTGGTATAGGCCCACAAGCTCTTGAACTCTTGAGTGTGGAAATGAGAGAATACCCATTGTGGTGAATGATACAGTTCACACTTTCATTCTCTGGTCATGCTTTCTGGCAGGTTCTCATTCAGCTGCAAACATATCACTGAGATGGAATACCTCCACATATTGCTGAATGACACAACTAGTAGATAGCAGAGATAGGGAGGGATGGGCCAGGAGGGAGAGGAGGTGAAAGGAAGCTCCAAATATTTAGTGTCAAAGCAGTGATCTTTATAGGGAAAATGTTGAAGAACAGAAGTGCTAGCAATGCAAAGAGAATGAGAGAAGATGAGTTGTGCAGAGGAGAAAGTTTCATACTTCAAAATGACATGACCCCACAGTCCAGGTTAAACCCCCAAGGAATATTGCTGCTGCTTCCAGTGTAGTTCTGCGTTATTTCTGCCAGTTATTTCTGCTAGTTAAATGCTATTGTGCCATACTTGACTGGTCTTTAATTTATTGACCTGATAAGAAATTCTGCTTCTTCTTTGAGCTGAGTTGAACAAAGAGGTGGGAAAGTAGGGACAGTAACATTATTAGGAAACAGCCAAAGCGTTCTGCGGAAGTAGTAATCACTGCCTCGAAGCCACATGCAGAGGACTTTGGTACAGAAGAGTCTATGAAGTTGTTATAATTTTAAAGGAAATCAGCTACCCAGATAGCAGGTTAGTGATAAGTTCTCAAACGTGGGGAAGGACTACATTTGAACTTTTAAAAGTATGAAATAGAATGCTGATGTGAGTTCCAGTGCTTTTACCTGCTTCATCTTGCATACCAGTCAATAGACAGTGAAATATTTTTAAGGCTGTTGCAAAGGTTATGCTATCAGTAGAGAACTCTCTCTCTCGGTGTCATGAAGTCAAGATCAGCAGCTGCACTGGAGGATGCTTTTGTCAGTCTTGAAGGCAAGCTTGTATAACTCATGGGGTCAGAAGTGTTACAATAGTCGTTTTTTGGGGTTTATTTTTAAGTGTGAGGTAAGTAGGTACGAAGAAGTATTAAGGAAATGTCACTTCTTTTCATGTTCTAATGATTTTAGTGTCTGAGTTCGTCTCCTTTTTTTATCCCTCAATTTAGGTATACCAAGTAGAATACTTCAGTAGAACTGTGACGGAGGGACAAAGAGAGTCGCATACAAACCTTGAGAAGCAGAGTATATATTTGTTGAGTTGGGTGACAGAATGCAGAGAAACTATCTTATTGCTATGGGGATTTTCAGATGCAGTGCCACACAACAGAGGAGCTGATCTGACAGCTCCCTGATTTAAAGAGAGAAATCCTGTTGCTTACTTCGTAATGACATTTGTGGCATAGAATCGCAGAACTGTTGAGGCTAGAAGGGACCTTTGGAAGTCACCTGGTCCAACATCCCCCTGCTCAAGCAGGGCCACCTAGAGCCGATTGCCTAGTACTGTGCCCAGGTGGGTTTTGAGTATCTGACAGGGCATGTTATTTGCAGCTTCTGTGGGCAAGCTGTGCCAGTGCTCAGTCAGTGGCAGTGGGAAAGGCTGTAGCATTGCTTCCAATTTTATTAGACATCAGTCAGCCTTGTCCAGAGAATAGACTTTGCAATGGCCCAGATGCAGGGAAAACTTCAGTTGAAATTTTCATGTTCTTAGGTACCAGATTTAAATGACCACAATACACAATTTTTTTTCAGATAACAGTGATCAACTCATGGGGTGGCACGATGTCACTTGCAACTTTTTACAGTCAGTCGGTGAATTTGTGCCTTGCTTTATGTTGAAAGGAGAAGGCTAGCAATTGCTTTATGGTACTTTTTTAGGAAGGAGGCAATGTTTAAATGGATTAGGTGGAGTGGTGTCAAAATGGGAATAACAGAATCTCAAATGGATGAGGTAGGAAACTGAATTTTGAAACTGCATCGAGTTTTTAAAAGTCTATGCAAAATTGTACAAAAAAATTTAATCTATTAAACCAGTCATTTATAGACTGTTCAGTAACTGCCATCTCAAGTATTTTTCTACTTTATGTTATTACTTTCCTTGATACTTGGAAAAGTCATTTAAAACAAACCTATTTTGAATGAGGATATTTCCAGTCCTCACCAAATAAAGAAATACTTTCTTGAACTTACGCTCTTCCACGGATTTAAAATGATGCATTAAAGATGCCCTGCCTTCTTCCATATGATAGGGTAATCCATTTTTGCAGTGTGTATATTTTCAGATAGTTCTGAGTTATTTTGAGGTTATAATTTAAGTTTTCTCTGTCATCACATTTATGCTGTTGGTTCCCTTTTAAACATTTACTTCTGGTTTTAGTTATAATGGCTTGCTCTTACAATAGTGTAGCATTTTAATAATGCTCACTTCTTCCTCACTTGTTACTTTCCAGAGACAGTAAATTTACAAAAGTCAAGAAGTTACTATTGTTATCACTTATATTTTTGCTTGTACTATGGTGTATGGAATGTCACTAATGAAATAGGGTGTTCTGAACAGCTTCACTTTGAAAGAGCTGTTACATTCATGACTATAGGAGAAAAGAGACATGGGCTGTCAAGATTGAAATAAGGGATGCCTTCTGTAGCTGGACATTCTTTATGACAAGTTCTGATTTAATGTCATCACAGGGAAATGTTGGTTTTAAACTGTAAACATACAACAACCTGTGTATTTTTGTCATTCCCTGAACTAACACGTTAGGTAAGGCCCATTCATAAAATAATTCTACCCACTCCCAGTCTGTAATCTCTTGCCTTAACGTACTTTGTGTGTAGGGATCTTGGAATACTCGGCATTCTGTCATTTTGTTTCCTTCCCAAGGTGCTTCACAACATGTAGTCATTTGAACTTATAGTGGTTAGGAAGGAAGATTGATCGTTGACTAGACCTTGTTACTTAGCTATTTTGTATCCTGTAGAAGTTATGGAAGTGGTGTGGTAATGAGCTCCTGTGGATTTTGGTACTCCCATGGTGGTCAGTAGATCGCTTACTTTTTGAATGTCTAGACCTCTCCAAATGAACTTCATCCACCAGGGGTTTTGTGAACCTCAGTTAATGGACGTACACAAATGTTCCTGTTTCTATAGCTGACTCCTCTGCCTAAAACTAAAGGAGGTCAAGATTGCTATTCTAGCCAATTCTTCTTTCTCCCTTCCTTTCTGCCTAACATGTCATTAGGTGTTTTCTTGGCTCATAATAGTAAGTTATGAGTGTTCTCTTGGGATTAGTCGTACCGGGATAGGATTGCAAGTATCATGGAACAAAGTTTGAAATGTGGCAAGGGCAGGTATTTCATCAGGGACCATATCCTGAACATTACTTGTTTTTGTTGATAGCTAAGACTGCTTTCAGCAGGAGAAGTCTGTGAACTCCTGTGTCTCTATTTCAGTGACAGTAAGAAGTTGTAAAGATGAAAATAACTTGGCTACGCATTTTGACCCAAGTGGTTCTTGTTATTGCTAACATGGTTAAGGGTAGATACCACCATCTTCACAGAGACGATTACAGTGCCTTTCTTTTTGGTGTAAGAACATGCTGTGTGAGCTAGCCAGTTTCCATATGTCTACTTGTAACAGACTTGAAGTCATGGTACTCTAGTCTGGCTTTTGTGTTTAATAATGTCTCTATTTCTGAGATTTAGTGTCTGTGAAATCAATTTACATTTCTAACAACAATGATTTATAAAAAATTTCTTGTTCGATACAATTTTTATTAATATATGTTGCTGTCATAGGTTGTGTCTGCCTTGCCTCCAAACAAATAGGTAAATACTTGATCACAAACATTGACTCTTCAAAATTTTTTTAAACGGAATGAATATTTGTCAAAATAAGTTATTTGTCAAAAATTAGAGAAACTTTCTTTTGTGATTGTGCAGTACAGTCACCTTTTTGTAATTATGAAGCTCTCTTTTTTGGGGCACTGCTGTTGAATTAACTGTGTTGGTCCAACTGACCATCATCAGTTTGGAAGATCAGGAAAACTACAGCCTCATTGTCCTGCTAGTGGACTCAGGAGAGAAAGGATGCTCAAGCATCAAAAGTTTAAAGCTGGAGTGAAACATCAGTATTATGACTGTTCTTTTGTGGGATAATTATACTTCTGGTCCTTTTCTACTTTTCTGGTCCTTTTCTACTTTTCTTATTTTTGCTTTTTAAAAAAAAATAAGTGTGTGTAGTGCATTATTCAGGTTATCCTCAAATTTGTTGTAATCTTTTGGGTGAGTGTCAGAAGATACTATGAAGTCAAGTAAATGGGAACTCCATGCTACCCAGATTTTTGTGTATGTGTATGTGAGCTTTCTGGTTTTTTTAGGGACACATGCAAGTGCAGAATTTTTTTAAATAAAATTTGTTGTTATTAAGTTATGTAGTTTGCTAGATATCTAGTATGCTACTGGGAAAATAAAACTTTTGAAATAAATGGCTCTACAGTTTAGAATTAATGGTATTTTTTGACTATCTGATTTAAATATTGTTTTGACTTTTAATTCAGTCACCATGATGTTGGTGAGATTTTTTTTTTCAGGTTAAGCAGAAAAATCAGAGAATTTAAAAGAGCAGAAAGCAGACATACCAAATAATGGTTTACGTGTGTTCACCAATTCTTTCAGGAGTGTCCAGTATATCTTGGAAAGTAAATGTACACTAAATTTACCAGGTTGTGTAGATTAATTCTCTAGTAAAAATGGAGCTTAGATATTAAGAAAATTCAGTAGTGAGAGAAAAAATTATATGTTTTTACATGATCTAAGTGACAGATGCATAAATATATAAAGAAACCATGGTATCTTTGAGAGTGATCAGCTGATTCTTTAGAATCTTTGCACATATTTCCCCCTATATTTAAATGTGAACTTGTGAAGTTCATAATACATAATTTCAAATTTAAAAAAGGTGACAATCTGTTGCCCATTTCCTAGGTGAACATAACAAGTTACTTGCAATGAAAACAGAATAAGATGCAAATA
This sequence comes from Syrrhaptes paradoxus, assembly GCA_013400615.1. NCBI lineage: Eukaryota > Metazoa > Chordata > Aves > Pterocliformes > Pteroclidae > Syrrhaptes > Syrrhaptes paradoxus. Next base: position 22,180 of record VZTO01001665.1, read on the forward strand.
TGCTAAAAATTTTACGTTCAGATATTTAACTAATATTTTCACTGTATCTTTAAGTGTTGGAGGACAGTTTCCCTTTCAGAGCTTAATAGGATCTGTATTTGTGTTAAAAATCACAAAGCCGTTTTTAATGAATATTTTACAGAAGAGTTAAGAGTAATTTTCTGTGCATTTTTAGGTTGACTTAGCTTATAATGGTTTTAGGTCAGGAATGTCTTTATTTTATTTCCATTTGTAAGGTCATCTTGATACTTTTATCATGTTACCAGGGGCACCATCATGCATGTGTCGTAATTATTTTGTGACAGTGGTTTGGGGTTTTTTTTTGTTGTTGTTGTTGAGTAAAATGTTTGAAGATTTAAGGAAACATTGTGAAAATATATGTGGGTGCTTGTGGACTACCAGTTCATTTTCGGGAGCATTTTGTTCTGTTAGTCTTTTAGTAGTACTGAATTGTGATACTGGAGAAAAATACCAGTGGTCTGTCAGTGAGTATTTCACTGCTCAATTTTACTTCACTCCTTTTAAAGTAATAGTGATTATACTCTATATAGGCTTTCTTATTTATAGCTGTTTGAATATTATTTTGACTTTTTTATTGAATATATTTTTTAAGATGATCCTAATGTAAAATGATGTTTGATTTCATCCCATGCGATTCTTCTAGTGCCCTGGTAGGTACTGAGTCCATGATGCAGTATAATTTTCAATATTTTATTTTTTCTTAACTTAGAATAGGTGGTGAATTGAGCAGTCAGGTATTCTTAAGAAAGTTAAATTGATGAGCTGTTTTCTACTGATTATATTTTCTTGCGAGGTTTTGATTGCAAAGGAAATTGAGATTTCCCTTACTGGTTAGGGTGCTTGATAATTTCACATCTTGCTTCTAAATTTAATCTCTACCAATAATTGTACTTTCAGATTTCAGCTCCTGATTCCACACATATTCCTTCAGTGGCAGTGTTGGCTTCAGTGTGCCTGGATGCTTGTCTCATCCTGCTCTCTCTCTTATGTTGTGCCAACATGGCATCCATTTAGAGAATTCCCCCCCCCCCCCCCCCCCCCNGGCATAGTCAGCAAAAAGCAAAAGGATGGATGTTAAATGTGGAACATGCTAAACTTTCATTAGCGAACAAAGAAAACCAAATCTGTCCTCCACTGTTGGAGGCCAGTGAAGATACAAGTAGACTATGAACAAATTAAATGCCATCTGAAAGATATCTGAAACAAAAGGTGAGAGGTGCGTTATCTGACCTCAGAGACAGATTCTGTGCCTGTGGAATTTGGCATTTTTCAGGATGTTACAAAATCTAGTACTTTGGCCATATGGTTTGCCATTCTCTTGCAACTTGACACCAAGTGTTTTGTTTGTCTCTTGCTTTGCAGTTGCTTTGCAGTTCCTTCTTGCAGTGTGATTTCACCTTTCCAAAGAGGAATTCATTCAAGTTAACAGTGCTTGCTACCTATAGCTTGATAAAGCTCAGCAGTAGGAGTCAGGAAGCTGAGGTGAAGTATAGCATGCATTGGAAGAAGAATGGAAATTAAAAATGTAGGCTAGTGAGCTAAGCAGTTTTTAGGGAGGCATAAACATGGAGGCCAGGAATGATGAACTGCTGAAGCTGGGCACTAGCTTCTCTTTTCTTTTGGTACAGTCAGTCCAGAAGTAACTTTAAAAGGCAGAACTTGTGTGTTTTTGTGGCTTTCATGGCATCCATACACAAAATTCATATCTTTGAAAAGAACTCCAGTCATTGTCCTGGGTTAAGAGGACAATGAGATATGATACATAGGTGAAGATGTTAGAAAAGGGATGTTAATGATTTATTCCTGTTTATCCTTAATGAATAATTTGTCACAATGAAATGGAAAGAAGTACTACAGCTAGGTAATAATTTACATGAGGATGATTTCTGGGTTCATTGTGTATGAAGACTCTTGTGTATGTTAAAATGGTGAAACTATTAGTGTTTATAAGCTCTGTAAGCTACAAGACAGTGGCTAACTGCAGTAAATGTTTTCAAGCCATTAACTGTATTTAAAACTCACATTGTCTTTGCAGGAGGAGAGACTTCAGCATGCAAACCTTCATCTGTTCGGCTTGCACCATCGTTTTCATTCCATGCTGCTGGCCTTCAGATGGCTGGACAGATGTCCCATTCGCATCAGCAGTACAGTGATCGTCGGCAGCAGAACATAAATGACCAACAGGTTTCTGCCTTATCATATGCTGATCAGATTCAGCAACCTCTAACATTAACAAACCAGGTAAGAGGTAACAAAAAAGTAATTTTAGATGCAATAATTCTTTCTCTAAATATATTATACACCCATAAATTACAGGATCAGGGCATATGGTTTTGTGTTTGGTTGTGGGGGTTTGTTGGGGTTTTTTGTTTGTTTGTTTGTTTTTTAATTTTAACTAATTAACTCCTTACGCTTCAAAAATAGTTGTATGAATAAGTTTCTGGAAGTTGTTTTTAAACATCTGGTACATATTTATTGTGATTATTCTACTTGTAACATTTTTGAGATAAGAGAGGAGAAGGATTGTCCAAGTGGAGAGTCGGAGAGAGAGTTTAATAGAAGCTTTTTTTTTAGGCTGTTTGATGCTAGAATGTGATTGCTTTATTACTTATTCTAATGGACAGCATCTTAATGCGGAGTCACTGGTTTAGTGTATTTGGAATAGAGAGGTTTGCAGAGAAGACACATTAAGATATGCTTTAAAAAAAAAAGGCAAAATCTAAGGCTATGCCATCGCTGGGGATTTACTGCTAGTAGTTTACTTATTGCAAGGAGGTAAAATGAACACAGGGATTATGATGATTATGAATTCTTTTGAGCTGTCAGGATCAGTATTTCTTCCTTACCACTTTTGAGTTGCTAGAATGGCTGAAGTTGCTTCCTAACTAATAGTGCTAGGTTGCTAGCCACAAGAGCTAGTATTGCCCTGTGTAAGAGATAATTCTGTTGCTTTCTTAAAACTCGCACAGCTCAGTTGGGTAGACGTGAACGCAGATGGGTTTCAAAGCTTAAAATCTAGAAGTCTGTAAGTCAGATCAAAATGTGGTGCAGGATGATGAAGCATGCTCCACTTAAAGAGGATTGAGAGTGAAGTTTTTTGTTGCTGCCAGATTCAGGTCTGTCCTTGTGTTCAAGATGGCTTCAGTAGCAAAATTCTACAGTACCGTCAAGAGATGTTCTGTTGGTATTGCTCTGTAGGAAGGCACTTATGCAGAAAGAGGGAAGGATTAGAGAGGATGAGAATGATCAAACCGAAGATAATTGATACTAGGATTTGGAGATCTGTAGTGACGAGGGCTCAGTGAGGAATGGCAAAGTGAATTGAGCTGGCAAAGGATGTTTTTACTTTTGTAAAAGAGCCACTAATTAGGAAAAGCAAATCTGCTCATATATAATATATTTAGCTTGAGAAATATACAAAGGTATTTTATGTGACTTTTCTTAGGTTAAAGGTCCCCTGAAACCTCCACAGTGAGGTTAGTGCCTCAGTGTGCCAATTAAGAAAAGTTGCTGTGTTCCTTAAACCTTTGAAGGTACTTATCTAAGTGTTACAATGCGGCATCACATTTGTGAGCTTTAGTGTATCTTAGTGTTTAGTTGTTCGTGTTTTCAAAACGAAAAGCAAACTCGAGCTTTGGGATGTTATCACCATCTGTTGCTGTTTGTGGTCACAATGGCTTTAAAATGGTAGATGGTAGTTTTCAGAGAACAGCTAAGAATTGTTGACCAAAGAATGCAGCCCACTGAGATGAGGATGTAAATGTAGATAGAAAGCTGAGGTTGGCTCTGGGAAATTGTCCATGTAAGAGATAATCCACTGGCCACCTTGGTAATGGCAATCAGGCTGTCTTTGCAGTACTAACACTGTTTTATATAATCAATGTTTTTGTTTTTCCAGTTCCATCTTGTTTATTCTGCATTGTAGGTTATGTCTTCCTATTTTATTATAATTGCATTGTTAAAGTCTTTGTAGTCCTCTGCCTAAGCAGCTCAGAATTGTTACTCCTTTTTCCTTTGTGAGCTGCTTTTAGCACCCCTTGGCTTTTGTTGGTGGGCAGCTTTTTGAAGTCTCCTGACTACTTGCCTTTTGTGACTCTTTCCTCCTTTTGAGTGCTTGTGCTTCTATCAAAAAGTCCCATAAACAGTTCTCCTCATCAGATTCTAGGCTGGTATGAAGGTTCTATATGAGCTTCTGTTGGAGAGTCTCAATGGCGTTTCTCCTTTGCACTGTACTTCTGATTAATCTTATCTGCAAAATCAATCCATCTACCATCTTTATGCTAGTGAGTCAGATCGTCTACTCTAGACCTTGTCTCTGGGCAAAAAAAATTTTCTTGTTCTTTCTCTTCCAATAGCCCTTTTGACAGCTCTAGTTCATCTTGATTAGAACAGAAGTCTTACTCTCTTTTCTTCATAGAAACACCTTGTTGAAGGCTGTGTGCTGTCTTACGTTTCTCCATTGCTGTGGACTACGTTTTCATGTCTAAATGATACATACATCGTACAGATTCTTTCTTTACGACGTTTCTACAGGAATCCTTTTTATTCAGGGAATTGCCTTGAATATGCTGCAACTTGTTTCTCTCTGTCCTTGATAAAAACAGTTCTGTCCTGTATTTGTCTATTCTGAAAAAATCTTGGAGAGATCATTTTCTGAACTGTTCTTTTGTGGTTGTTTCATTCCTGTATTAGAATCTCACCACTAGTTCTTTCTGTTGTTATGTGCTTGTCTGTTATTAAAGCTTCTAATGCCAGACTAAACTTTTAGTAACGGCAAACTCTGTTCAGTCACATAAGGTGACATACTTCTATGTTTTCAAGTGCATACTGTTAAGAGGGTAGATTTAGATGAGATATTAGGAAGAAAGTCTTTACTGTGAGGGTGATGAGACCCTGGAAGAGGTTTCCTGGAGACACTGTGGATGCCCCATCCCTGGAAGTGTTCAAGGCCAGGCTGGATGAGGCTTTGAACAACCTGGTCTAGTGGGAGGTGTCCCTGCCCATGGCAGGGGGGTTGTAACTTGATGATCTTTAAGGTCCCTTCCAACCCAAACCATTCTATGAATCTATAAGAAGATCATGTTTTTAACTTGGGCAGCAAAAGGAATAGGCTGAATGTCTGTTGTAGAAGGTGTGATAAATTGATCTAAAATAGCCGTTAAAAATAGGAGGAGGAAAAAGGTGACTTTTGGCAGATCCAGAAGGTGTAATTCCTGAAGGGTAGATCATTTTAATGCAGTGTCTTGCATCCAGTCAAACAGCCAAGAAGTTAGGTCTCCAAGCTTCGGTTTCCCATGATTTCCTAATGCAACAGTTGTTGTTAGCAGCCTAGATGGCTGGGTCAGCTTTGGTTTGGTCAGCTACCAGTTTCCAGAGCCTAAAAGTAACCCATTTGGGTACAAGCGTCCAACGGCTGATTAACAGGGAGTTGTCAGTCCCTTTGCTCCTTAAAGTGCTTCATTACCTTGTTGATGCAGTAGCCAGGTAGGTCAATGAAGCAGGACGCTCCCGGGGTCTGTGGTGGTTGTGCCGGGACCGCCAGGCAAAATTCTTTCCCGAGCTCCAGCCACCATCTGCTGGCCGAAGTGCCGCACTGCACTGCCTGCCTTGCTGCAAGGCACATCGCCTTTTGCCCTCTCCTCTCCAAATATTTCGTCGTTTGAATAAACTCACTTCTGTTAAATAATTTGCAGAGCAGTTTATCATATCTTTGAATGAATCTCTCATTGAAGGAATTGAGAATACAAATGTTAAAAAGGTTGTTTCCTTGATTTCTACACCTGCTGAACTTTTTAAACAGAGTATTTCGTCCAAACCCAGACAAAATCGACTTGCTTGAATGTAACATCCAGGATGAGGTGTCAGCTTTTGGGATGCTGAAGTTTTATAGAAATAATAGATATCAAGTAGAAAATGTCTTTAGGCTGCAGCAAGATATGTAAGGCTACAGCTTGGCTCTTGCTAAGAGTAGCGGTTAAGTTTTAGCATGTAGAACAGCAGCATTTTCTGTAAAGGATGTCATTTTGATAAATAGCAAAGGTGATCTGCCTTATAATGTTTTTTCAGGTTATTTTTTTGTCTTTCTTTTCACTGAGGACTGACTCCTTTTTTGGAGGGGCATTGTCTTGTTCAAGTTCCCGTAATGATTTTAATTCATAACCAAATAATGGGGAAACTAGGCCTTGAATGTTAATTTATTGTTTTAATTCCCAGTCTGTCCTACTTGTTTTTTGATTTGTAATGGCTCGCAGACCATATTCTGGTGTTTTATGATTCATTCACAGTTGCAGATTAAAGGTTAGGAAACAGTAATGACAATTTATATTAAAGTTATATAAACTATCTGTATTTATATTATACATTACTCTTAAAATATTATTTATGTAATCTTCTATTGCACCTATTGCTGTACAGCTGTGGTGGCCAAAACTTACTCATCTCATCATTGGCAAGGAACAGAGAACAGGAAGATACTTCAAAGCCAACCAGATTGCTTTGTTTTTCACTTATTTGTGAGGTTTTAAATTACAGTGAAAAACTTCCAGCTTTGTCCTTTTTTATTTTTTTTTCCTTCACTAGTCGGGCTTAAGGATTTTTTTTCCTGAAAACTGCTGGATTGTATGGGTTTATATTAAATCTGTGATTCACCAAGTGCCGGGCTTGTTGGCAGGATTGGATCCTGCTCTTGGTTGTGTGGTCTTACCTCTCTTGACAAGCGCCAGAGCCAGCTTCAGGAAAGTAGTAAGAGCGTGTGGCGTAGAGTGAAAATATGAGATCTGTGGGACCTTTCTCCTTTAGCAGTAAGGAACAGTAATATTTCTTTGTCCTGTTTCAACTGGTTGCATCTTGAGAGTTCAACATAGCCTGGCGTGAATATAAGACAAGAGCTTAAAAGTTTTCACAACTCCAAACAAGTATTTCTTTTGTGCTGTGCTAATGTGTACCTTCATCATGAATACTCAGATTGCCTGAAACTTTTTTCAGTTAAGTACAAAAGATTAGAAAATTGATTTAACTGATAAGGAAGTTGAGGTGAGATTCATGGGCAGATTTTGATAACAATTTTCAAGAGTGTAGTTATCACAAAGCACCTGGAATTCAAAGGTCAGGCTGACTGCTGAACATCTTTCTCTTTATATGTATCTAAAGTGACATCACCTGTAAAATTCTAAGTTTTACTGACCAGATGTTGGCCAGAGATTTTATTGATCGCAACTAGATCATTGCAAAGTTAAATGTGTTCGACCAGGCAGTAGCAAATCCTTAGTTCAGTTGCTTCAGCTACCTGATCAGCAACATTATTATTAGTGATGGTCAGACTTCACCAGACTGTCATGAATGTGAGTGAGCATGCACTTCATTTCAGTAAAAGCATTTCTCTCACTTTCCATCTCTCTCAGACATTTTTTAGAAAAAAAATGTTTATGCTCCAGCAACAAGAATTTCAGCATGGGGTTTGTCATTCCTTTTCTTGTACTTCCCCTGGTCCCCACTTTTAAATGCATTTAGTAAAGAACGTTGCCATCTGTGTTTTAGATAACAAAGGATATGTCCAAAGAGAGAGAAATGTTATCTGTTCTTTCATTCATTGAACCTCAAAGACTATGCTAGTTAAAACAACGTATCTGAGTTAAAACTCTTTATTTTCCTTAAAACATGGTTTGTCTCAAATGTGTTGAGTACATGTGACTGGGGCTCTTGCTTGGCTTTTTTTGTGTTTGATTCTTCTTTGTTTTGACTAGTTACAAGTTGCTTCTCAGTACTGTGTCCTGTGTGTTTGGTTAATAGGTAAGAAAATAAAATTTCAGTTCCTTACTTGCAATGTAATTTTCATTATGGTACCATCCGAGGTAGCTGTACTTTTTCCATTGAGGCATAAGTGCGGACCAGTCAGAATGCGATGGGTGTTTACTGACATATATAATAGTAGTGAAAGTAGTTTCTTACCTCTCAGTCTTGAAATACAAGCATATCTTTTGATTTGTCTTCTATGTTTGGGGAGATCTGAGGTTGCAGTGTTGCGGTCTGGCCACCAGATAGAGACTGAAGCTTGTGCAATAGGATTTTTATTTTTCTTTCCTTTTTTTTTTTTGTGGTTAAGCATTCTCTGAAGCTAAGAGGGAAATTGGTATTACCCCAATGATAAAGAATTTGAGAGTGTTATTGTATAAAATGGATAATGACCACTTTGTTCCATCATCTTCCATCATCAGGAAGAAGGGAACAAGAGTGTCCAAAAGAATCTTGGAAAAAGAAGAGAATGTTACAAATTTTGCAGTATAACAGGGGGAGGAAGAATTCTTTCTTCTCTCCCACGCTAAACTTTATGAACTCAGGACAGAAAAATAGTACCTGTTAAAAAGTTCATATAGGTTAAAATGTGTCCTCAGAAATGTGTGACTGTCTAAATGCACAATTAAAGGCACAATATTCAAATAAGGTACTGGCTGCAAGCAGCATAGGGATAGCCTGCAGAGTTTTAATTATTTATGATTAGGAAATGGCAACAAATTAGATTTTTTTTTTCACTAGGCTGTTTATTTCAGAGTTGAAATTAGAAGATTTTTTTTTTTAGTAAGCAAGTGAATTTGACTTATAAATTAGAAAATAAACATGAATACTGGTCCTATAAATTCTCTTTCAAATTAGAGCAACCTTGTGTCTGAATAGTTGATCTGAACTACGGAGTTCTTCCACACTGAGTCTCTTTCTTCAAAGCTCATAACCTGTGGTATTGGAGATGTTGTGCTGCTCATGTCAGCCTTGGACAGAGACTGGTCCCTGACAGTGTTCATGCACTGCAATATAGTTTCTTTTACCAGCAAAACCTACTAGTGTTCTCATGTTCCAATAATCTCTTTAAATCAGATTAAGAAATTTAAAGGTAACGCTTGCATTTGAAAAGCCTGTAAAAGTGACAGGTAGGATTAGGACTGGATGCTGTTTAGTTGCTTAACAGTGCCATAGGAGAGAACCAAAAGAGATCATGTTTAGGTGTGATTTGTTTTATGTTCCACAGTTGTTTGACAGATGAAAGGAAGAAACAAAAATGTTTTGTAGATGTCAAATAGTTTGTTTAGGAAACTTTAAAACAGACTTTCCTGATGTTTACAAAATGTTTGTGCTTGTAATAAAAAAGAATTAAGGAATTAATTTGGTAAAACTTCTTAAGGGAAATTGATGGTAGCAGGCATACCCAAAAGTGAATTGACTGGAACAAATACCTAGGGCATGACTCAGGTTAAAATTCCCTGAAGGAAGTTTAACCTATATCACATTATCTCTGAGAAACATTATCTAATCCAGAAGACCACAAACCAGCAGTCTTGCAGGGGTGTAAAAATGTTAGATGGGCATATTTGGAGTGGTGTGCATCAAAGCTTTGAATTGCCACTTCTCAGAAGGCTTCAACTCCACTGAGTTTTGTCCCTGTTGGGAGTCCCAGCCTCGTGCAGATGCAGTAAGCTTACTGGTGGTTTCTTACCTTTTCCCCCCTCTTTTTAGCTCTCTTGCTTGTTCATGCTCTTTCGTGCTCTCTCACCCTTGCTCACACTCTCTTTCCTCCCCCTGTGCGATCTCTGTATCCACTGGAGGGATGTGTGAGTTTAGCTTTCTAGTATGGTTTCTTGGGTACCTGACTTCAGTTCCAATTTCAGAAGCATAAACTCTCTTTATCTCTTCAGTTTGTGAGAACTTTTTTGGGCTACTTCAACGTGTTTATTTTATTTGGTCATTGGGCAAAAAATTAGCTATTTGCACAGCCACAAATATCAGTATTAAGTAATACCATGAAAGATAGAGGAGCAGTTACGCTTTGCTGGTTCGTTTATTGGTTCAGCAATACTGATATAGAAATCAGTTTCATTATTTTTGTTGGTGGCTTATGCTCTTTCCTCATCTCTGCAGGAGGCTGCATATCAGTTTAGCTGTAATAGGAGGCAGCAGATGAGATATGAAGCACTTGGAAGTGAAGAGAGTTATGAGCATGACTGTATTTGATGGCATGAGATGAGAGTTGTAAGGCTGTGTATGGTGGTGCTCAGTCACCTAACCCTCTTAATAATGAGTAAGGAAGTAGCAGAACCTTTAACATACATGAAACAAGCTTTTCTGCAAAGAAATTGCTTAAATTTGCTGTGTGGTTTTCTGTCATTGGGAAGAGAGGGAATAGAGAGAGGCAGGCTAGGGGACCAGTCACACTAAGGTAGCTCATCACTCTCCGAGCTCTGCATCTGACACTGTCACTGGGTGAGATAGAGAAGTTGCCAGAGCTTGTCTGGTGGTACAGTTGTGCTGTCGAGTAAGTGTTTTCTGAGCAGGTAGTCAGCTTTAGCTCAAATGAAGTGGTTTCTGATTTAGTTTTTTCTACCTTCTCTTTGCTGATGGTACTACTCCGGCTTGCCACTTGGAACTTCATATTTTCAGGAACTTTATCTTCTGAGATTTCAAAATCTTGAAGAGGAGTAGAAGTTAATTGGTAGATCCAGAATTTACATGGCACATGCATGCAAAGAAAAAAGAGGCACAGAAGTAATTTTATCACACATAAGTCCTGTTTCTTCGGGAAAACAATTTAAAAAATAGCCTGCTGTTGAAGATTATTTTGTTCTAAATGTAGTCAATTTTAGGAAACACATACGAGGAGCATAACTACCATTTCAGGGACGTTTTGTAAAACTTTGAAAGTAGGTGTGGTGTTCATGTGCATAATTTAGATTTCTTTAGATTTTCTTTAGGTTTTATATTTAGATTTAGGCCTGGATATTGCAAAGCATGGTAGACAGGAGTTTTTTTTATTTGGAATTTAATGCAGTTTAAACGCGGCAAACTGCCACAGTTGTCCAGTAGTTATTACTGTTAACTTCCATTTGCGGTTTTAAGGCAGCTATACATTAAATATAGTTACAGTTCACATACAGTCATGAGGTAGAGGATTAATGTCAGGAAGAATCTTTGTTGTCAAAGGAGCTGTGTTTTTGACTGGGGGAAAAACTTTATTGGGATTAAGCCTGTTAGGCATAGTGGGAGGAGGTTTATTTCTGTATGGTTTTGATTAATTAAATATATTTTAAAAATTAACAGTTAATTACATTTGATTCCTCTATTTGTGTTTTGGTTTTTGTTNTTTTTTTTTTAAGTCAGATTAAAAAAGAAAAATTTGCAATGAAATGGCTCATTTCTGTGAGGAGTATCACAGTTCGGTGTAATAATTATTTTGTTAAAGTCCTAGCTTTTTTTCTAAGTTATGATATGGTCATATTGCAGAGGCGGATGCCCCAAACTTTCCGTGATCCAGCCACTGCTCCATTGAGGAAACTCTCCGTAGATTTGATCAAAACATACAAGCATATTAATGAGGTATCTTTGTAATGTGTATTGATGTGTAGTTTTTGTTTACAATACATTATTAAGTATATTTTCTATGAGTAATCTTGTGAAGAGATAAGAAAATCAAGCTTTTTCTCTGTTGTTCACACCTCATTTGAGATAATTCATGTCATGGTCCTGCTTTCTGTCCAGCACATAGGAAATTTTTTATCCTGGAAATTATTTTCTGTTGTTTCATAAACAAATGTTGAGCTTTTCTGTTGCATGATAAGGAAATATGATTAGAAAAAACACTTTTTTTAGCTCATGCTATAAACCTTTATAAACCTGTGTCATAAGGACTTTAAAGGAAAATAGTAGTATTTTCCCTAAATTATTTCATTAAATATTATTGGCAAATGTAAAATGTAAAAATAATGTGGTTAATGTAGGAAGCATCAGTTAGTTTCTAACTCTTTGGTAATTGTAGCAAATATGAAGAAATTTCTGCAGTGATTACTGACTGACTTGGAATTTTTGTTTCCCAGTCTTGTGGAAAGCGCAACTGATAACTCTTGTTTCCAGACTACTTAACATTTTTAGTTCTGTTGTCTGTATGGTGTCCTGTTATGTATTCCCTGAGTTACTAGTGCATTTATTTAGATCCACTTTCTGAATTTTTATATTATTCATCAAAACTTTGGTTTGGTGTAATGATAGCAGGAGAGGATTGTTTGTTTTTCCAGTAGTAAAAGTTGCATTTTAAAATCACAGGAGGAGGTATGATGATTATAAAAACTGATTTTATTGAACTGATGTTTAAAAAGTGCTCTTAAGCAATGTACTTTTCACATTTAGGTTTACTATGCAAAAAAAAAACGGCGGCATCAGCAGGGCCAAGGAGATGATTCCAGTCACAAAAAGGAGAGAAAAGTTTACAATGATGGCTATGATGATGATAACTATGACTACATTGTAAAAAATGGGGAGAAGTGGATGGATCGTTATGAAATTGACTCTTTAATAGGCAAAGGATCCTTTGGACAGGTAATGTGTATCAGCTGACCAATGTATAATTCATGTGAATCTTAATATGCATTTTATTTGAAGTGGTATTCCTGTTTCATTTTGAAGTTAAACTATTTTTTTCTTAATCCGATTGTACTGAGTGCCTGCTTAACTCACTGGTGTTTTGTGCTGTTTATTGTTACTACTGGTAACATTTGCATATACTTCAGCAAGTAGATCTGGTAAAGCATTTTGCAATGAGCAAGTCAGCAGCCTTTCCTATCTGTTCACATTATCAGCTGTTTGGTTTGGGTTTTTAAATTAAAACAATAGTCTAGTACTAGGGATTGCCTATTACAAATGTTACTTGGTAACATTTGTTTTAACTGTTTGTAGCTGTAGCCAAGGCTTGAGAAAAAGGCTGGAAGGAGGATGGACCTTTTCTTTTGTCATTTTTGTTAGTTTTTTT
>VZTO01001666.1:13259-25565 GCA_013400615.1 Syrrhaptes paradoxus
TCCTCTGTCACCAGAGCACCCACCTCATTCATCAGTGGGCCTACATTGCCTCTGGTGTTAGCCTTATCTGCAATGTATTTGAAGAAGCCCTTTCTATTATCCTTGACCCCTCTAGCAAGGTTTAATTCTAAGGAGGCCTTAGCTTTCCTAGTTGCTTCCCTACACTCTCTGACAACATTCTTGTACTCCTCCCAAGTGGCCAGCCCCTCCTTTCATGTTCTATAGACCCTCCTTTTACACTTGAGTTTGCCCAGCAGATCCCTGTTTAACCATGCAGGCCTCCTGGCACCCCTTCTTGACTTCCTACCTGTTGGGATGCACCAATTTTCAATGTGTTGGAACCAGCCTTTGTTTACAAAAACAGATGGAACTTTTGTTCTGTTGCCTAACAGGAGGATAAGGATCACAGCATTTCTAGGTTTTGTTATGACCCATTTCAAACATCTCCTTCTGAAATAGGACTTTAAATTATGTGATATTTATGTTATAGCTTTTCAATATAACAGTTTTACTGTCCATCAGATCTATAGAAGTAATAAACTGGGTTAATGATTCATCTCTCTTCTGCCATTGGAGAGAAAAAATGGGAGCAGAGTCCAAGACACACTCCTACTGGAGTACTCATTTTCCCGCTTAAGATTTCTCTAACTTCTGGCAAAAATATCCAAATAACAAACATTGTAGGAAGCAGGAAATAACAATTTATGACTTCATTTTATTTTGTTAATACTCAACTGAAGACCTAGCCTTTACATTTTTACTCAGAAAAACTCTTCTCATTTCCTCTCATATGATATTTGGATCTCCAATAGGGAGAGGTTGTGAAGTGCTATCCCATGAAGAAATGTGATAACTCTACAGCGCAACTGCAGTATTAACTCCCTCGAACTTTACAAATATTTCTTATTTCCTTCTATACCAGCTCAGTAAGTAACAAACATTATCTCTACACTGCTCAAATTACTCATGTTGTGGTTTACATTCAGTTTTTTGGCACCAAAAGCTATGTTAAGAAATTTTTTAATTTTTTCAGGCAGAAGGGAAAAAATCTACTGGAAACACTTTGTTAATCTAGAAAATCTTTTGCAGAGCTGTTTGCTGTTTACATACTGATGCCATAACTCTTTAATCAAAACTGTCACAGAGTCAAGAGAAAGTCTAGATTACAAGGGACCTCTGTGCATCCTCTAGTTCCGAACCTCTTATAAAAGCAGGGTCAAGGTTATCCAGGGCCCTGTTAAGCTGAGTATTGAACTTCTCCAGTGAGGGAGATTACACTTCTTCTTTAGGCAACCTTATTTGACATTCAATTGTTCTCATGATGAGCAATTTTTCTCTTGTATTTAGGCAGAATTTCCCTGAAGCAACTAGTGCCTGTCACCTCTTGTCCTGTCACCTTGCAAACTGGTGAGAAGTCTACCTATGTAAATTCTGTAACTCCCTTTTAGCTACTCGAAAATCCACTCTGAGCCTTCTCTTTGGGCTGAATAAACCAAATTTTTTCAACCTTTCTTCATGTGCCAAGTCATTCAACCATCTAATCGTATTAGCAGTCCAAGTATTGGCTGCACTTTTGCAAACTAAGTCTTCAACTTTCTAAAATGTTTTTCAATAACTGCACTCTTTGTAATGTTGACTAGTTTTTAGTCTATCAAAGATGAGTTGTCTGCTTCTCTAGAAACTGATAAAAAGCAGGCTTTTGTACTTCTTACATTTCAGATTTACTGCACGTAAGTGTATTACTCCGTTCTAATACTGTTACTATTGCTGTTACAATTTAACCATTCAGTTTTTCTTTTTTTAAAGTTTTTACTTCTTTTTGGAGCTAGGTGGCAAATGAACCGACACTGATTATGCAAGACTACAAAAAAATACAGAGCTTCTGTCATACAAGCGCTTTGCCATTTAAGAACCTCAGTTACATAATCCTCCCCATGGAAGAAAATCTTATACATGACAAGATGGCTTCTTCTTATTTCTTCAAGACTTTCTGGAAAGGTCCACTTCTTAGGAGAAATTCAATATATTGTTGGATTTTTATTTCTATACATTTGTGGCGGCTGATGAATTTTCTCAGAACATGTGAAAAACCATCTAGGGAGACATGAACAGTGTCTTTTAAAATGGATTTTAGTTTTAATGCAAAAGAAGAACCTAGATACAGGAAAAAAAAAGACAAATGAAGTTAGAGATTAAATGGTGATACCCAGGGATGGAGAGGATGATTGCATTCTGATCAAAAGTTAGAAATGATCCTACTGTGTGTTTACTGAATCACTTGAATGAATAAGCCAGTTGCCACATGGAGCACATTAGATCCATTGAAAATATTCTGCTGAGGTGGTCTGCACTTTGGGGTATAGATGAGACTTTCACTGGAAAAACCTTATTTTATCTTTCCCTGATCCTTCCAGAGAAGGACTTATCCTCAGGCAACCCAGGAATTATATCCTTTTCATACTGAAAAATAATGTTAAAAATTGTGCTGAGTAGATTCCTTCTCCCCTTCCCTTCATTTGTCCCTGTCTTCACCAAACAGATTTCTGACATTCAGTCTAAAAATTTAAATACTTTAGGACTTAGTTTGGGACCTGGGAGACCCAGTACCATTTTTCCTGTTAAACATTGTCCTGCCTGTACAACAGGCATTTTTCCCACAATGAAGTGACATGACTTCCACCTGTCAGTTAGAAACAGCTGCAACCGCAGCTTGCCCTGAGGAATTAGCAGAGCCAGTATTTCATGTAAATGCCTCATTTGGAGATATTTAATTTAAAGCTTTAGGTGCCATGAATTAATCTTTAGTCTTTTGTATCACAATTAATTTGTACTGTCTCTCATCTATTTATTGATGTCAACAATCACTGCTCACTGAATGATGACAGAAATGCCAGCACATTGACAACCTGAAAATAGAGCTAAATAATATCAAGATTCATATACTTTTCCAAAGAAGCAGATGCTAGCTAGATTCTAAAATTGATAACAGGGAGGAAAACACAGTTTCTCTTGGCTTTTCTGAGGACACTGAGCTTCTGAGAGGACTAAGCTGACCTGGGCCCCTCACTGTCTGTAGGATAGTGGAGGGATTTTTCCTGGAAGTTAGACCAAAGCTAGATTATGAAAACTTTAATTTGGGAAAATGCATTAGGCCACATAGCTTGGTGGTATGAATTGAGGCAAAGCAACTGATGTGAGGGTGGTTTTAGTTTTTTTTTGTTTTCAGTTTTTCCTAGTACAAAAATGAAATAGGAAAGCAATATAACACCTGAATCTTAGATTCTGTTGACTTAAGTTTCAAGTTTGAGCCTTCACAGATATCTACTCAATACGAAACACTAGAGAGAAGGCTTAAGTAAATTAGGTGCTAATTCTGAATCTGAGCTTGAATGTTCTATCACTCATTATAAAGAAAAGTTCTATGTTGGAAATGTTACCAATACTACATGCAGCCCAGGAAACTAAGCTTAGTGTCCTGTGTATGGTGAACTGCTAAAGTTACAAAATGTTCATCTGAGTGCAAAGTGCATTTGAGGGGGGCTTGCATCACTACATGTACTAGCCATTGTATGAAATTAATATTTTCATTTGTTAACTTTTCTCGCTAATTAAATCCCAAGTTTGTTCTGAACAATTTACCAAATTATATTTCAATCTTCCATTGAGAATTTTTCATTGTTAACATCATGAATCAGGTCTGCAACCACGGATACCTTATTAATTTCTAATTACATTACATTTCAATTCGTTTCTGTTTTGAGCAACCAGAAAGTGTTAAATACCTCACAAACAAACAAACAAACAAAAAAACCCCATTCCCATCACAAAGATCTACTCCGGGTAGAATAAGAGCAATAACTGTGTGGTAAACAGAGAAATGAAGATATAAATAAATCAGCTGCAACTCCTACCATCCCCACTCATCTTCCCCATCCCACTGAAAAAAAACAGTTGCCCCTGAAGCAGGTACATCTGACCCACCCAGAAATCAGCTCCCGCCTCACTTTAGTTTCCAGCCTGACATATAGAAGTCCAACAAAACTGGAGTCAGTTTAACATAAGAGAGGGGATAAAGGCTGTGGTGGTTCTACTTATTCATGAGGAAATCAGACATTCTTGCCTCTGGGGAGGCAACACTGGTGAGAAGGGCATGGAGGACTACTAAGGACAGCAACAGTTTCAGCCATTCAATTTTAATCCACTGCTGCATGTCTGTCAGTGGTCTCAATTAGCCGACCATATTCTTTGTGTGGTTTTAAGAGTCGTGCAGCCTTAAGTAAAAACATGCCTGCTTCTTCCTGTTTCTCTTAGAAGTTTTTGTATACCTCAAAGAATATAGAAATAATTTTCTCTTGTATAAAACAGAGAATTGTGAGAATAGGTCTGTGTTTACACATATTTTTTTCTCCAGTTATTTGAGGGTGATAGGTATAAAGATATTTTCATAGGATTTCAGTAGCCTATAGTGTGAAGGAAAAATATATGTTAAGAAACTATCTAGAATATTTTACATAGATAGGTGATGCAAACAGATTTCAACTCAACTTAAAAAATAAGTTTTGCTTGAGAAGTTTGGTTAATTATATTTTTCAAAACACCAGTGTTCCAGAATACAGTAAAAACCTACCTTGTGGTTTCCTTTTCTCTTCCTCTCGAAGGAATGATGGGACTAATCTGCACCAGGTTATTAAGCAATTGAAAAAGTTGTATTGGACATAAAAGACAGGATTTCAGTAGCAAGGGCTGCAGGGTATTCTGTATGGAGGAGGCCATCAGCCAGCTTGTGCCATCCCTGCATGCTGGAGCAGGGATGCCTCTGAGGGACTGCACTTCATGGGCAACCCACGCCCAAGTAGGGCTTCCCCTGAGGGACCACAGCCTGTGGGTGACCAGCACTGGAGCAGAGGAGCAGTAGGAAGTAAGGAGCAATGGAGGAAAACAAGAAGCGAGGAGTAACAGAAGGAAACTTCTGTCCTATGACCTTAACCTCCTGCACCATCTGTCACATCATTTCACCAAGGTGGGACTGAGTATAAGGTAGTGAAAACAAGGGGGGTTGAGACTAGGAAGAGGGGAAGAGACCTGTTTTATTGTTTCTTTCACTTTTCTTGTGGCAAGTGATTTGTATGAAAATGAAAGTCAATAACATAAGGCAATGAGAGCAACTCAGGGGGGAAAAAAGTAAAGGTCCATAGTTCTGGATGTATTTTTATCCTCTTTAGGATCAAAAGAAGAACTCATTAATTTTGGTAGGATCAAATTTTCTGTAGTCAAATTGGGTTTGTCACAAATGTATAGAAAGAAGCTTGTTGCCTAGATTCACTAATTGTCTGTGTAGGCTTCTTTCCTATCTTTGTAGCTGGTAATACAGTACCTACAGAAGCCAGAAAGAGATTAGTCAAAGTAAGGTAATGAGACCAGCATGTATGGATTTTTATCACAGATCTAAATTTTTAGAAATATATATCTACATGTCTAGAGAAATAAGTATTAGCAATCAGCTGAATTTTGAAAATTTTTGCTGAATAAATAGTCCAGTTTAAAATATAGATCAGCAGCAATTATCCATTGTCAACGTCACAACAAAAGCTTCCCACACATAATTAAAGTGAACAAATATTGCACACAACTCATTAACTTCCTCATCTGCTGAAAGAAGTAAGAGGTACAGATTGGTGATATTAATAATACAAAAAAATTTTGAAGCTTTGGAAAGGATACTTGAAATGTAAGTTGAAATATGTGAAGTGTACTGTTGAAATACAGTTACTTGAAGTGTATGGTTGAATTAATGTGTCATGTGGCAATGACTGAAACTGTGATTTGATTATCTGTGATGATTTTGCCTATATAGAAGACATTTTGTAGCAGATGGAAAAGGGCTAATGCAGAGGATGAATGTGGAACAGAATATCAGATCAGTTTTCTTGTCAGAAAAAATGTTATCCACTAGGCTGCGGCTTGACAACAGTGAAAATCTGACAATGGGATCCCAGTGCTAGGTTACGCAGAGCACTAATTCAGTATCAGCTAACCCTTGCCACTTCAAAATCATTTAATAAAGTAGGATGTGTTAATAGGAAGGTTTGATGTTGAGTCAGCTATTATCAGTATGCTGTACTTTTACTAATGCTACCTTGCATTTTCTGTCTTCCTGCAGCTGAAATAAAACTTCTTTAACTTCCAGGTGCTGTAATACAATAAAATACACCTATGTGACCACAACAAACTGAAACCAAATTTATATCAGTGTATGAACTATTCATGCAGAGATTCAATATTAAGAACCCTAAAAGCTTATCTGAGGAGCTTCACCAAATTCTGTAGTCAAGAAGAGATGACAGTTGTTAGTGATAATCTATTTATTACTGCTAAAACAGTGCATGTCATTGCTCATTTCCCACTGTTTACTCCTTGAACATTGATTTAAAAGTCTTCTTGTTCTTGACAGCAGAAGTCAACATTTAGTTCCTCTGTTTTATGGAGAGCTACAAAACAAACCTTTCTTTGTTCAGACCTGCTAAACATGTTCCCACAAAGTCTTGAGAATGTATTTATTATATATTATACTGTCATGTTATGTTATAATATATTATTTTATATTGTGTTACATTATATTATGTTATCCTATATTTAGCTTTTTAAAAATTTAATTTTATTTTATAAATAAACTACTTAACTTTCACTTAAGGTGTAACTGCCAGTGTTATAAAAAACTTAAGAAAAAAAGAAAAAAAAAAAAAAAAAAGATGACTAAGAACAAGTATAAAATATAGAATAATTATAAAACAAGTTCTGCTTGTGTATGCAAGTTCATTTTAAGTTTTCATTATCAGAACTAATGTTGATGTTATAATGAGACTATTGTGTTCCATTTATTTTGAAATTTACTATTTAATGAGAGATACCATCTATTCAGTTTTAAGTACAGGGAAATAAATTGCCAGATATAAAAAAAAGCCCATTGTATATTTTCAGATGTGTGAATAGAGGTTTTCACATATTACGTAAAATCCCTGTTAATGTGTCTGAAAATGTCACATGAAAAGCTGGAGCTGCATCAGAGTACACTTACACTAAATATCAGAGTAAAATACCCATTTTATATAAAATTTTGAAAACAAGTCCTGTAAATGTGAAAACGTGAATACAGCATCCCATTTATTTCAGTGGATTTGAATCAGAGCCATATTTGACACCATTGTTTAAGAAAATGATTCAAATGAATTTTAAAACAGTAAGTGGAATTTTAAAAAATCATATAAACTAAAAAATATTGTCATCTATTCAAACAGAGAAGTGCCAAGCCACTAACCAATCCCCCTGCATAAAATAAATAAGTAATATACTGTTATGGAAGTGCAGGGGAATGCTTAATTTGTAATTCAGGTGCAGTGTATCATTACAGATGACACACTAAGTTTAAAAAGTATCAGCTATATATATATCCATATTCATATATACTACTTTCTTTGTCATTAGTTCAGGTGTACTTAGAGCAGTCATGACAATGATAAACAGTAAGAACAGTGTGGGTACCCTATAAAAAATATGCTCAGATATGTCAGCTTTTATATATACTGCTATAAAGTTCAGATTATTTTTCTTTCATACAATGTTACTATGATCTAGTATTGTAGATTTGTACACCACACAGCCACTCACTCACTCCCCACCAGCTGTGATGGAGGAGAGAATCAGAAGAACAAAAGTGAGAAAAGTTCTGGGTTGAGATATAGACAGTTTAATAGGTAAAGCAAAAGCTGCACATGCAAGTGAAGCAAAACAAGGAAATCATTCTTAACTTCCCACTGGCAGGCAGGTGTTCAGTTATCTCCAGGAAAGCAGGTCTCCATCATGCATAACTGTTATTCAGGAGAACAAATGCCATCACTCTGAACGTCCCCTCTTTCCTTCCTCTCTCCCCAGCTTTACATACTGAGCACAGCGTAATATGGTGTGGAATATCCCTTTGGTCAGTTGGGGTCAGTTGTCTCAGCTGTGTCCCCTCCCAGTTTCTTGTGCACCCTCAGCCTACTTGCTGGTGGGGTGGTGTGAGGAGCAGAAAAATCCTTGACTCCACTTAAGCACTGCCCAGCAATAATGAAAAAATCCCTATGTTATCAACACTGTTTCAAGCACAAATCCAAAACATAGCCCTGTACTAGCTATTATTAAGGAAATTAACTCTATCTCAGCCAAAACTATCACATCTAGAAATAAAGAGCTTTCAGTAAAACATTCGGACAGAAGTATCTTAATATAATGTCTTTTTATATAGACGATTTCTTAGGTAAAAGAAACCCAAACCATTATTAAGTTAGCTGACTTAGTGACATTATGTTATAAAATTTCTGTGAAAGCTGAGTTCACTAAATTAGAGACTCCCCTATTATATATGTCAGGAAATAGCATAAAATAAATCCTCTGTTCAAAAATTCTTTCGAATTGCCATGAAATTATAAAAGCAAGCACTTCTCTAGAGTCTCTGCGATGTTGTCTTTGCCTCTACATAGCCAGATAATCCTCATCTCTGTCCTTACTGCCTGTGACTAACATCTTGATGCTTTCTTATGGTTTTTCATTTATAAATTAAAATATCCTATATTAATTATTTTCTCACACTTCAGTTAGTTGATTCAGAAGTGATTAAGGAACTTAACTGGAAGACATTATGAAATTTAAAGATAGCTTTTTCCATGTATATAATGAACAGCTCCAGGGAACTGTTTGTGTTGTTAGTATAAAGCCAGTGTAAATAGATGGAAAGCAGATGACTGATTTATTTTCATAGCTTAGTATTTCTGGTAGAATCAGAACTGATATGCAGCTGAGACTGTTTGCATTTCTGATGTGGTTTGTAGCCCCTGTAAAGTAAGAGTCCTCAGTGCTTTCATTAGTTTGTTCAGGACTCCAGCTGTGTACTAAGGGAGGTTAAACATGAATTCTTAAGTGTTTAACAGAACCAAAAGTTTTTCTAAGAGGCTTTATAAATCACTTTTTGGTTTATTGTTCTGAAACTGTGGTGAAGTACTACTAAATAGTAATTATGTCTATGGCATAATACAAAACATGGCATTTAAGATTGTTATTTGCTTCAGTTTGTTGTAATTATAAGTTAGTATAATTAAAAAGGATATAATTATCCTGTTCCTCCTCTCATGACTGAGTTAATTCTAGCACGTAGCTGAGAGCATTACCCTGAACATTGTTACATACACAGTGCTTTCTTCGGAGTGGTAGGTTTTATAAATTCAACATTAAGATTTACATTCTACCTCACAATGTATGTTCAGGGAAACTCTGTTCAAAACAATTGCTTTGCACCCATGTTAAAAAAAAAATAAAGTAAGGAATGATGGAATAGCTATATCTTGGAAGTATTGAGTATAAATGATGACTTACATGGTCCAATGCCTGAGATAAAGCTGTGTAGAGGCAGATGTACAAATTCAAAAACACATTCCTAAAGACTGAAATTGTAGCTTGTAGTCTGCACAGACTCTCCCATCCTCATTTGTCTGGGCAGTTAGGACCATGAACATCAACGTCTAAGTTCTTCTCCTTGTTAACCCCCCTTGAGGTTAAAGTATGGCCAGATAGAAAATAGAAAATGCATTCCTTTGTCTTTTTCCATCTTTTGGGGGATGAATAACAGTTTATTAGAAACAGAAAAATCATGATTGCGTGATAAGCTATTTTTGTAGTACTGGAAAATCCTATTGATTTATACATACATACAGACACATGTAGATAAATATAGACACATATACATGCAATGCATATACTTGTATTTAAATACAACACTGTATTTGTGCATATATATTTTTAGAGTATAAATATACATAGTATATAAACATGCATGTATATGCATCTTTTGCTCCCAATATGGCATATTTCTTATGGTTTATTTATTGTGCCTGAATTTCATTCCCATAGGCAAGGACAGATATGAACAACAAAACCTTTGCTCCTCAAATGAGCAACTAATAAGAAATGCTCAGGTTGCATATCCATCAAAAGTTTCAGCTGTATCAAACTCAAAATGCTAAACTATCAATGTTTCTTTATAGATTTTTAAAAAAAGTACTAAAGAGAATTTTTAATACCTGATGGTCAGAAATTTCATTTCAGTTCCCTAGTTCTCTGTGTATAAAGTGTGGGTCATGACTCTAACTTGGAGCGTGAATCTGTTGAGAAAAATGTACTGCCAAAGGTCTCTTTCTTCATGTTGAAGGCATTCAGTAATAGGGGTGCCCCATCTTGAAACTTTGGACAGAGGATTGCACCTTGAGCAGAATGAAGACGTCTAGCAGTGTAGTAGCTGGCAAAGACCAGGACAGTAGGGAGAAGTAGGAAGAAGGAGACAGCACCACCCACCCCACCTGACCTTGCTCCAGGACCGCACGCACAGCACGCAGCTGCAGCTGTTGCGCTGACCCCTCAGCTTCTCTCCTGGACTGTGTCCTTTTCCCCATGGAGAATGGAAGTCACGACATTCGTCAAATTGTGTAAGTCTGCGATTAAAGTGTTGGTATCTGAGCTCTTTTATTCTTCATGCTTTCATCTGATCTTAAGCTGCAGCAAGAAGATTGGTAAAACTTGTATGAAAAGGGATTAATCTTTTCATCTGTCCAATACATAGTACTAAATCCCACAGAACTGCCAGAGAGCTTCAGACATCACTACTTGACATTTTAATTTCAAAACAGACTTCACTGATTTTCTTGTAATTTGTAAGTATGTATTAAAATCAGTAAAAATTGTAACCTTTTAAATTAGAAAGTAAATAGCTTTCTCTTCAGCAAAGTGAAAAAAAACTAAATATGGGAAAAGTGATTGAATTTCTCAAATTTACAGAAATAGTTTATACAAAGATGCAAGAAATAATAGGACGATTTTAACAATAGGAAGATTTTAAACTTGAACTTTACATAATTTGTGACAATATTCTATGACAAACCCTATTAACTTCAACTATCATTTGCATAAGTTTAAAAATTTAGGGTATTTACAATTTCACTTATATCACATTAATTATTTAAGATTTAACTAGTATGTGGTGACTATTTCTTTTGCATTTTCTTGTCTGAGGTATCTACCATAAGGATTGAAAATTGAAAGCCCATCACTTTCCTCTGCATTAGATAGCCCCTGTTAGAGATCAGGAGATATATAGCAGGTGAAGTTTAGCAGACTGCTCTGCCATGTAGAGCACAACAGACGACCTGTAAACTCTGATAGATGAGAATAAAAAAATCAAAAGCTACAAGAAAAAATTGTGTCTGTGAACAAAGTAAACATTACTGAGAAGTCAAAAGATGAACTAGCAAGTCTGATTTTTGGCATTAGAAGTCTCTATAATTTTAAATATATACTTTAAATATATATTTAAGTATATGGGTTTTTATTACCTATATTGTTTCATTTTTTTGTGACTTAAATGTATATCTATTTATAAAGACAGATATATACATATAAATTTTGTATTACATGTATACATAGTTATGTATTACATATATATGCAGGACAGCTCTGATAACAGGTGGCTAAGTGAAAAGTAAATTTAATATTGCATCAAAAAACCTAGAATGCAACTAAGTAAACTTAACAAAAAAAAGGTAATCCATAGGAAGATATTGCTATAGAACAGAATATGTTGTGTTTTTGGCCTAAAGCCAAATTTTGCAGCAAGTTGTACCACAAAGCACAAACTACAGGAAATATAAGTATCTGTATATATAATTATAAACATTTAAGGAAAAAAAATGCTTCTACTCAACCAAAAAGGCTTTAAAAATAGTCACAAGCTCTGTGCTCTTAATGGAAATTTTTATTTTTTTTTTAACAAATAATTGTAGAAAATGTGACCACAAGGTCATGATATTACCTGATCCCATAAACTATTTTAAATTAATTTGTCTGCTACCATTTCTGTAATAATTAACAAGGAATCATTTCCTTGACTTCAGTGTGTCCCTCTTGTGTTAGTAAATCTTCTCTGTACTGATTGTATCACTTTAGCATTCTTGCTCCACAAGGTTTAAAGTAGGGTCTCTATGTCCTATTAAGATGTCCTATTAAGATTTGTGGTGAATGGGATGGAGTCTAGTTGGAGGCCTGTATCTAGTGGAGTTCCCCAGGGTTCGGTATTGGGACCTGTGCTGTTCAATATATTCATCAACGACTTGGATGAGGGAGGAGAGTGCATCCTCAGCAAGTTTGCTGATGATACGAAACTGGGAGGAATGGCTGACACGCCAGATGGCTGTGCTTCCATCCAGCGAGACCTAGACAGGCTGGAGA
>VZTO01001666.1:38977-65584 GCA_013400615.1 Syrrhaptes paradoxus
TTTGGGGGAATCGTGAGTGTAGTTCTGGGGATTGTTAGCCGGCAACAGGCTGAGCCTTTGGTCATTGGGTGGGGAGGGGGGGCAGTATCATTGTGTATCACATTGTATATTTGTATATAGTATTATTTTCAATATTATTGTAGTTTAGTTATTAAATTGTCCTTATCTCAACCCACGAGTCTTCTCTTTCATTTACCCCTTTAATTCCCCTAACATTGGGTGGGGACAGGAACTGTGTGAACGGGCGTGTGTGGTTTGGCTCTCAGCCAAGGGCTAACCCCTCACACCCAGGACACTAGGCTTCAGTTTAACCTTTCATTAGGCTTTACCAAGACCTGAAAAGAGCTATGATTAAAGCTGGTACCTGAAGGTATAATTGATTTATGATCTAGTTGCATTTTAACTGGTGTCTCTAGTTTACGTGAAAGATAGGGTTGGGTTGGAATAACAAGGAGGTTTAGGAAAATCAATTTACTTTTTTTTTAATCATGTCGATTTATTGGGATCAAAGCTAAGGCCAAACAGTCATATGTAGACTGGGGTCTGATTAGAGCTGGGGCTGGAGTTTGTATACTAGGACATCAGGGGATGAATAGTGAAGTTTGTTGCTCTTTTCTGTAAGCCCAATAAAGCTTTGATGAAGTTCTTAACAAAACTTACCATATGATTTATCAATTTATTTGCAGTTCAAGGTATCTGGAAGTTACCAAAGTAACAGCATCTGTGTCCACAGAATTTTCATGGACAGGTTTGAGAATTTATACTGTAAGAGTCATGATAGTGTATTTCAATGGCTAACAATACCTAGGAGGCTTTTAAGACTGTGTCATAGCACAGGTTAGAACAATCTAAAGTTGGAGATGACAAAAAACTGAAGTAAAGTTTTCCAGTCTCTTGGCTATTTTGCAAAAGATTGGGAACACTTTTAAAATAATTACAAGGCACAAATTAGAATTAGATTTCAGGGTCAGATCCTCAGCTGATGTAGTTCTTAGGATTTTATACAAATGAACTGAGATTTTAAGAATACTTTTATCTTTTCTGGTCTCCCCATGGATCACATTATAGTTGTGACTGATTTTTTTTCTGTGGGTCTTACGTTTTCCATAGGAATATTGAGCACTATTTAACGGTGTGTTGGAAGAGAAAGCATTTATTTCCAAACCATTCTGAAATTAAATTCTGCCTAAAAAAGGAGGAAAATTAACTCAGTGCTGTCTAGTCAGTTTGTCCTTGTTCAGTATTTGTTGATTTCTAGAAGCTTCCATCTGCTGTATGTTCAATATATAAGTAGCAACAACATGCCAAATTCTATGGTAGGTCTAGCTGCCCCATTTTTATTTACGTTTTTATTGATTATCAGTCTACTGTGATGTAGTTTTGTAGTGTCTTTCATTTTTTCTTTCATCTCATATCACAGTGTTATCAACAAACTCCTGTCTCTGCAGAAAGCACACATGTAACTCTTCAGTAAAATTTCTGTTTTATTTGAGTTCTCTCTTCTTTTCCTTAATGATTTTCCTTTGGGCATACTGGTTACAGAAACCAGAAATCAGAGGATGCATATTCATCTTCTTTTACCAAATGCAGAAACAATTCTTTGCTGTTGTTTTAGTCAGAGAGATTGAATAAGGACAAAAAGTCGTTACTTGCTTCAGGGTGCAAGTTTCTTTTAGAAATGCAGCTCATCAGAGAGCGTAACACAATCAGCCATGCTAGCACAACGACATCCTTATGTAGGAAACAGATGGTGTATGTATAGTTAGACAACATAAAACTAGTATATGAGAGGTGTACACAGATTTGCAGGATAGACAGATTAAAAAATGCTGACTGCTCAGGGTGGAGATAAGAGCTAATGATTCCTTTTCCAGGAGCAAATAAAAATCAAGAAAAGAACAGTGTCTTAGAGATGATTCTCTGGCCTCTGTGGAGCTTGTCATCCAGACCGCAGAGCTCTCAGAGCTCACTCGAGATTCCTTTTGTCTTGCAGCCAGGCTCTTTTCTAAAGCATTTTCTATAGTGCATGCCTAGATGTCCTAACTGAAGGAAATGAAGTTGCACACTTAGGGAAAAGGCCCAGAGAAATGCATGAGGACCACGGTGTAAACAAAAGAGAATATCCTGAATTAGGTGACTACTGTTTTTTGTAACTCATAATTTCCTTCCACATCCCAAATTTGAAGTTCTGAGAATACTTTAGTTAAAAAACCTGACAGACTATAATGTTAAATTTATAATTTTAAATATATTAACGAAATTATAGATCCAAATGATCTTTTTAAACTATATAAATAATGCACATTGATTTCATACAATAATATTTGTACAATAATATATACTAATGACATTTCTTTAATGTAGAAAAAGTAATAATGTTCTCAGTTTCTCACAATGCAAGAGAGATAGAAAGAAAGTTTACGTGGATTATGTATTTCTAAAAGGTTTACTCCTACAGTTCTAAACTACTGATTTAGAATTCTAAAGCAGCAGTATCTACATCATCTTTACAATTTTTTTAAAAAATATTTTCTTCTCTAAAAGAGTGGCTAGGACCTGGTCAGAATGGCACCACAGTGTCTAATGCCTGTTAAATAAAATTGTGAAGGTGAAAATAGATTAAAACAAAACAAAACAAACCTACAGCAAACAAGTACTGAAATGTTCTGGCTATATTACCAGAAAGTTCATATTTCGTTGTTGTACTAGAATAATCAGTCAAATTTTATTTTTTAATATGCCATCATTTTGATCAATGAATGGAAAAAAAACAACCCATAAACCTAAAATAGTGTTGAGGAAAAATTTGTCATGATTTAATATCAGCTAGGCATTTGGCTCTGGTACTGTTCTACACACACATCTTTTCTTATACACAATATCTCTGGTCAAATTCTTCCTTTTGATAAATCAGATTTGACATCAGCAGTATTATATGGGTCAGACATTTGGTAAATGACAGTTAGGGCTTTAATTATTAACTCAAGGCCAGATTATGTCAGTTAGAAAATGCCTAACCCAAATGACCTTGTGAACCTGTTTATTTTTTAAGATTTGTCACCTGTAAGTAAAGCTCCTCTGAGATCACAGTATCATGCCAGCAAAACTAATACTTTCACAAATGCATCCCATTTTCTTGTTTGTTCGTATTCCTTCAATGTTCTTACCTTCCCCGTGGATTTTGTTAAAGTATCTCCCTTTAATCTTTTCCTCAAAAAGCTCTAATCATCCCAAATTCTTGTCTGTCCTCATTGTTGTTTCCAGATTTCTCCTTCCTTCCAAATCTTCTATTTTTTATTCTTTCTCAAGAAAAATCTCATTATAACACTTTGCCTTCAAATTTACAACATACCTGTCCTATGAGATTTTTCCATGAGTGATTTCACTGTTTCCCAAATAATTCAACATTGCTTTCAAGCTAATGGTCCCTTCTGTCTATAAATTTAAAGCCTAGACTTGCCCACTAACCTAGTTCTAAACTGTTTTGAGAAGAACAACATACATAAGCTCCAATGCTAAGTTTTTCCCATGTTTTTTATATTTGATCAAACTCAAGATTCAGGGTTTTTTCTTAAAAGAAGATTATTTTCCCTCCCTCAAAGAATTTCCCAAATCTTCCTCAGGGCATTGTGAGGAAGTATGCAAAAACAGAGCTGTGGCTTCTGAAAGTGGAGGCCTCCAGTTTGCAAAAGAAAGAGTCTTCTGTCTTGTGGTGGAAGAGAGAGACAAATACACCTACACTGGGCTTCTGAGACTACTTCTTCCTGCTCCATTTTTTGCAGTTTAATTCTTCTGCATTCAGCAGAAGTATTGCAGTTGTTACTCTTAGATGTAAAACAAGGTCTTGGGATGTCATGACACCAGCCATAGGATCAGATTTGCACTGCAAAGCACAAAGCTGGGGTAAGGGAGGGGAGAGTAAATCACACAAGCACATCTAGAGATGCAGGTGTTCTTCAGCAACAAGGCCCTAGCGGGAGTGCAGTTATGAATTTTAGATGTCAAATGCTTGCACTTATTAGACTGTGTTTAGTAAATGCCAATTAATGCTTAGAAATGGTGAACATAAAAAAAATAAATTTAAATACCTCTAATTTTTCCTACCTTGAAATATGTACCTTAGATATATTTCTGATTGCTTAGGAATCTCTTTGATACATTAATAACATGCAACTCTCAAAATCTTTATCAACAAATTAGAATATTAACATACTTGAAGATAACGCAACTGCTGATGTACTGATCTTTTTAGCCCCACAGAAAAACAAGTTTGCTTCATATATGGGAAAACACTAGTATTTTAATAACCTATACAATTACTATTAATCTCTTTTCACTCTAATGACTATAGAATTCATTTGTTAATTGCTTTTTTCTTTTCTTTATTTTTTTAAGTGAGTACTTTGCCCCCTTTGCTCTACTTCCTTTGTTTCTACAATGAAACTTGGAATCTAATTAGATACTGATTAAAGCTGAGATTTACATAGATATGGGTCACACTAAAAAATTTGCATTTCAGATGAAGTTTACAAGGTACAACACAAAATTCTTTTGTGAATAGTTACTTTTTATGGGAGCAAGAGGATGAAAAGCAAAGAACATTGAAAATCTCTATCAGCTACTTCTATGTAAAAAAGACAGTACCTTTACTGAGTATGCATTGTTATTAACATGGTACTACTAAGAAGAAATAAAAATTAGATAACAGGGAATGAGATTAGATATCCATTTCATTCTTTGCCTACATTGTAAGAATAAAAAAAAGTGCACTGATCTCTAATAGGTACAAAAACACTCTGGAACTCTTGCAACCACTCTTTTAGGGATTTCACTTTAAAAATAGATTTACATTAATTTTCACTATCTTAAAAGAATAAACAATACTTTATATTTTCTTCGTCCAACCTGAATCATAGTTCCTGTGGTGGGCTGATCTTGGCAGGCTGCTAGGTGCCCATTCAGTGGCTCTCTCCTTCCCCTTCATCAAGAGGATGAGGGAAGGAAATGAAACAAAAGTCTTGGGGGTCAAGACAAAGACACAGATATCACTTACCAATTACTGCCTCAGGCTTGGGGAAAATTGATTTAATTTATTGCCAACTAAAACAGAGAAGGATGGTGGGAAACAAAGATAAAATCAAAAAACACCTTCCCCTCACCCTCTCACCACATCCCTTTTTCCCAGTCTCAACTTCATGCCTTCATTCCCAACTCCCACCCCATCCGTCTGAGCAGTGCAAGCGGGAAGAGGAATGGGGTTCACGGTCAGTCCATAACAATGCTTGTCTGTGGCTCCTTCCTCCTCACACCTTCCCACTGCTCCAGCGTGGGGCCTCCACACAACTGCAGTCACCTGCTCTGGTGTGGGGTCCTCCACAGTCTGTAGCACAGATGTCTTGCTCCAGCAGAGTTATCTCCACAGGTTTCAGGGGAACACCTGCTCCAGCACCAGGAACACCTCCTCTCTTTGCTTATTCTCTGACCTTTGTGTTCACAGGGCTTTTTCTCATGCTATTTTTCCTCACTCCTCACTGTTCTCTGGTATTTTAAACATGTTTTCCCAGCAGTGCCATCAGCTTGGCTGAGGGGTTCAGCTCTGCCCTGTGGTGGGTCTGTTGGTGCTGGTTGGAACTGGCTGGAACCGGTTGTGTTCCAGCAGCCCCTGCTGCCAGTGCCTGGGCACCTGCACCCCATACAGTTCAATACAGCAAACAATGCACATTCCAACAGCATCTGACTTTTTTTCTGAAATCTGAGCACTTTTATTCCTCTCCAGGAAATTATGCTGATTCTGCTCTCTTTTCAAAAGGAAGAGAAAGAGAATTTATATGATTTTTACAACAGCCAAGCTTCAATATTAAATAAATAATTAAGCAAATAACAAGGATGACTAGGCAAGCAAAAATTCAAAGCGTTTTCCCACTTGAACATTTAGCTATCCAATTGGTCAGGGCTCAACCTTCCTTACTTAAGATATGTTTGACAATATTTGATTAAAAAAGATCCTGTCATTGGGACAAAGCATACCACAGATTCACCATCAGCTCAACGTTCATTGTTATGATGGCTCAGTTAAGCCCATTACTTCAAAAGAGATGTGTATTTGCACTGCCTGAAGTCTAATGAAATCACTATGAAACATTTTATACAGATAAGCAGCTGTTCTTCAAAAGTTTTTTATAAATCTACTTCAAAATTAGGTGAAAACTGAAAATGAAATACAGCAAGATTTATTTCCTGTAGAATCACATAAATAATTTCATATTATTTTATAGCACAACTAATTCGTAAGGTAAGAAATAGCAAAGAAGAAAAATATAGGCAGTAAACTTACAGTTTTACACTGGCAATTCCTAACATGAACTACTGATTCCTCAACTTTCACACTGACATTGATAACTTTCTTTTTGCAGTATTATATTATTACATGATAGGATATAACTGTGTAGTGTAACATATTGTACAAAAAACAATGGCATATGTGATCCTGCAGTGCTGTGAGAAAAGCTGATAATAGCATCACAAAAGCTTCTTTTCTTTCATTTTTGGCAATTATACATATTATAAGGACACTATAAGCTAGTGTCCCAGCTAGCTGAAGGGGAGAAAAATCCAGAGCTTTCAGCAAGTCATGCAAAAGGTGCATACCTCTAGTCTGACATGTGGCTTGTGATTTGAGTAATCTGTTCTTAAATTACAATTATAATTAAACTGGATGAGCACAATGTCAATCCAAAGATGGACAGATGGGTTTTAGCTGGCCTGCTTCTAGGGAATAATGTAGGATAATTGCTAGTGTTATCAAATATTGACCTGATTGAGATATGTTTTTTTTTTTCAACATCTGAGAACAGAAATCTACAAAATCTGATAAACTGCATTACTTCCTATTGTTAGTTTCATATGTAAAGATCTATATGTTATATATCCACAGTGTTAAAGAATAGTTACAGCAAATACTAAAGGATTTATCCTGATATAGCAATTTATCAAATTTCAGGGACATTGATGAACTCAGTATAGGTTTAATAGCTTTGAATTATCTCTCTGCGTCCCTTCTGTTAATGGTGATGATCTTTCACAAAGAGTATCTTTCTCAATAATCAGACATCTAGTGCAGCTGATGTACAAATGGTTGTGGGGATTTTTTTGGTTGGTTGGTTGGTTTGGTTTTGGGTTTTTTTTTGGTGCCTTTTTTTTTTTTTTAGAGGGATAGCCATTGTAGCACTTTATCATCAGTTTAGACTAGAATGAGGTCAGTTAGTGAGTAGAAGATGTAACAAACAAATAGCTGTTTCCTAGTTAACTGCTATATTGTAAAAGAAAACAAATTAATGACTTTTGTTTCTCCTGAGTCCCAATACAATGGAAATATGTTAAAATTTCCAGGCTAAAGAGTAAGGAAATACAAAACTAACGTTAACTCTGTGTCTCCATTGTAATGTGATATTTGGTCATGAGATTCTATCCTTTCTTGTATGCCTATCATCAAATTAGTTATTTTGTCTCATCTATATTATTTACTGGATTAAAATATCAATCATATTTCTGAAGCAAGACTGGCTATGTAAATCTTATCTTTTTCTTGTCCTTTAACTGCCTATAGGTAAATAATGAGATAGCTGAAGTAAATTAGTAATTAGGTACTACCAGGGGTAATCAGGGTCTTAAGAATTCCCTGGTCAACATTTTCTACTACTTAAAGCTTTTCTAGATTTTACTAAGCCCTAAGAAAGCCCTGAACTTGCACACATTAGTGTCTGAGAAACAGGTTGAGATCTTCTGCTTACATCTGCTGTAAATTTGTTATGGTTAGATCTTAACTTCTGAGCAGCCACACTGCTGTGCTCACAGGAGCTGGTCTCTGGGTGAACACTGTCACAATGCTCTTGATTGTGTTTGGGGTGAGAGAATCATTCTACTTATTCTTGTTTTATGTGGGTCTCCAGAATCAAGTCAGGGAAAAGTTTCAGAGTTCTCAAATGAATCTCCTTATTCTGAAGAAGGTGACTCTGTAATTTAGTAATCTCACAGCGCATACGGTTTCCTATGTTGACTTAGTTTAGGACTGTTACCTACAATAACATTTTTTCTTATTTACCTAAATCTAAAACTGCAACTGAATAATAAAAATGAGAAGGTTGTTCACTAAGAAAATAATCGCATACGTGTAATATTTTCCAACTATTTTTTCAAATCAGAATACAAATGTGAATTTAATATGTTCTCATGTGCCCTATAGTTCATGGCAAGATATTTGATATTGTATTTTCTTGGATTTATTAGTTGAAATATTTTGTCACAAATATTGATTGTTATATAATTGAGAAGTCTGGTACAATAGACATACTTGGTTAAATTTACAATTACAAAATTATGAAATAATCCAGTTTGGTTATTTGGGATTGTTCTTCTAACAAGGACAAAGAAAACTTGATGGAAGTGTACATATTATGTTAGCTATGTCTTAACCTCCTAGGAATGAAAGCCTATTTTTCTTCTGTTTCTGAGAAACATACACTCTCTTTGATGATCCAAGGTCAACTATTTTTCCTACTATCTAAGTAATTCCCTTGACATTAACTTAAAAGACAGCTTGATAGGGATGAAAGCTGCAAAAATGTTCTTTCCAAAATCACATGTTTTCCAAACACATCTTTCTACTTCATATTCTTCCACCATGACACACTAAAACATATTGGTGCATCAAGGCTGTCATAACACAGATTAATTTCCACTTCCATAAATCAATTTCTTCAGATTATGTCCCATCTTTCCCTTCTAGTATGAGTTCAACATTCATACCAGAAGTCAAACTCAGAATAAAACCCCAAAACCTGAAAAGCCCAACACAGGATACTTTAATAAACACCAGGTTAAGCTCAGCTATAGTGTTTCACACATTTATTCTAATGCATGCAGCAGTCAAAAGCCAGCCAAAGCCAAGCATTTGTTGTGCATACATTAAATGAAGATTTAAGTGAACATTAAAAAGGATGTGAATTAATTTAACTTATTTTCTTATGCATCCTCTGAACTTTAATTTAGATATTTTCAGATATCTCTACATCTGGTATAAACAGATAATAAGGAGTGTCAGTGAGAAGTTTTTGAGTGGAAGGTATTTAATTTGTTTTTTAATGTTGATACCTTATATTATTAGTTCCAAACTTGTCTTTAAATTCTTTGAGATTGTCTCTACTACATAACGTAAGTGACAGCACTCCTTTGCCTGTTTTTAGAAGGAATCTAACCCAAACTTTATGTTTTTTTTCAGATAAATTTAAATTTCAAACAACAATTTAAAGTGGAGTAAAGCAACTTGCATTTCTTTTAGATTAGAATAATCTGAAAGATTTGTTTCAAGAACCTTCACTGGGGCTATAACACATGATCCTAAACAAAGCCTCTCCAAAATGTATGCATTATAGGTGTCAGATCCTTACAACCTTTTGCTCTAAAGATCCTCACTTATTTTCTTGTGCTACTTGATAAAGTGGACACAGCCACAGCCATAATTTCTATTTATAATGTACATCCTACTGTAGAGAGTTTTAATTGTTCTCTTCAAATGTAACGGGTGATTTGAATTACTGGCTTGTGGTAAAAACATTTTAAAATCCTTTCTTAGATATGGGGGTACTGGTTTAGATATGGGAAGACAAAAGCAGCTCCAGTGTCAATAGCTATAAAGCAGTAAAACAGATGAAGGTTGATTCAGTGTCTCCATTATACCAGGTTACATTTGAGGATTTATAGCTCTGAGCAGATAATTCTCCTTGGATTCCTGTGTGGCTGGCTGCACATATCTTTGTGTTAGTCAGCTAAACCACAGAGACTTTCACTGTCCATATGAACTAGATTAAGAAACAATACTGACAATCTGAGAACAGACTGGGAAAAGAAAATGAATCAATGAGTCTCTCAAGAGGCCAAGCAGATTACAGTACCAACCACTATGAGCAGTACAGGTTCACTCTGATAAATAAAATACCAGTGGAGAATCATGATGTGATGCTTTCATATGCCAAATTAATAGCTAAAAGAGACACAATGCTATCAGATAGGTAGCAAAATTTACAACATTTAAGAACACTTGTGTTTCATACACTACAGCACATTAAAAAAAAAAAGGTAAAAATTATTTTGTGGAAGACAATTTTTTTTTTTCCCTGAGGAATTGACTGAAATAAAGCTAAGATTAATAAGAAACATTTCAACTGAACCCAAGCGTTAATCTGCTTGCAGAAACTATTAGGGTATAGAAGATAAGAATAAAATAATACAGTTCAGTACTTGCATTACAGTAGTACCAGAGCAGCATCACCCAGCTGGCAAACCCCAGCCTCCATCCCCACCACCCAGCTCAGCGAGTCCTGAGCATCATACCAAGTACAAACCTGCCTGGCAGGAGTAAGCTACTAGGGGTTCTCTTCACAAAGCAGGCAGACGCCCCCAAATCTGCCTCTGAAAGTAAAATGGGGACTGTATCTGAACTCTGGTCAAGCATTTGGACTTATATGCTTCAGAGGTCTTAATTTATTTTCCTTATGATTATTTTAAAATAAAATGTAAGCTTTGAAATTTAATTCAGTGGTAGTCTTTCATGTTTTCGCACCTCACTTTCAAAAAATAAAGGAGAAAATCACTGCCAAGGCAGCAGCTGAATACTCAGAAGTCAAGCAGAACACATCGTGAGGTTTGGTACGCAGTCATAGCATGCCAGACAGATTAAAGGATTGGGAAAAGATTATTTCTCTCAAAAGTTTCTCAGTTTAAGTAAGAATGTTGCTCAGTGTGATTCTACCTAATGTGTTATGCTCCTGTTTCTGTTCTCATACACTGCTGTAATAGCCCTTGAAATTTTACCCACTCTGTCCTTGCAGAAGCTCTTGCTTCTTTATGGTCAAGGTCTTGCTCATGGGCTGAAACACACCCCATTGAGGAAACATAAGCAACATATTGTAGCTGAATAGTTTCTCATTTTGTATTTATCTGCACAACAACTACAGTAATGTAGTGCTATATAGACTGACCCAAACTAGATCTAAATAATCTGTTAGCCGCAAGTAGAATTTAATCTCAGATGCACAGCTCTTAGTGCAGACTCATTTGCTTTTATTCTTGCTGACATCTAATGTCAGTATTAGTTAGGTATCCATTCCTGAGACAATATACATACTTTTTCATCACCAGGCAGTTCTGTTGTGACGTGCATTCTTTCTGAAGTGGCACATATCCAAGTTATCACTAGTAAGACAATCAAGGAACTTTCGGGGATTTAGTGTTTACTACGTATTCTTCAAAACTTTTCATAACCCATAAGAATATGACCATTGTATCTTCTAAACTGTAGTCATTCCTAAAACAGCTGTTTGTAGTTCTTTCACTGATTAAATTCTATGACCTCTAAAACATTTGTCAGAGCTACCAGTTGGCTCATAGTCCGGGGGCTCTTTTATGTGCTCACTACTAAATAACCATATTTCAAATAATTGAGAACAATACATAATTTTCTAAATTATAGCTGCATTCTATACTGGAATGAATTATAACAACTGGAATACTTACAGAATATCTAGTTCTTCCTTTTCTGTCCTTCAATTCTGCTGCATTCTGCACTAATAAAATAACTCTAGGCTGGTATTTTAGCTGTGATCAAACACAATTACTAAAGAAATACTTCGTGCACAGTTTCAAGCTTTGACAGTTAAGGAAATAATTGTTACAAGGTCACACTTTTTTTGATTGAGCAAAAAAATGCTGTCAGTGTTGCCAAAACGGTGCATATGTTGAAATTTGTTCCCCTATGAAAATGAATTTATTCTGCTGTCTCTTTACTATCCTTAATATGGT
Source organism: Syrrhaptes paradoxus (assembly GCA_013400615.1). Taxonomy (NCBI): domain Eukaryota; kingdom Metazoa; phylum Chordata; class Aves; order Pterocliformes; family Pteroclidae; genus Syrrhaptes; species Syrrhaptes paradoxus. The sequence continues at coordinate 50,834 of VZTO01001666.1, forward strand.
TAGATTGGCTACCTTAAGAAAGAAGCTACTGCTAGTGATAGGAAAAAAATATTATATGACCTTTTCATTTTATTGGACAGTATTTTTATTTTCTCCTACTTTCTAAGAAAGTATTGTACAAACAGAAGTCATACTCCTTTCAAAAATAAAGCTTGGTTCTGTAAATCTGTATTTTCGCCGTGTTTCCCCTGGCTGTACACAAGAGACATCTCATTTACCATTAGGATGTTTGAGCTCTGACAGTAAACCAAGTTATTTTGTGGTGGTTTGTTTTGTTTTGTTTTGTTGGGTTAGGTTTGGTGCTTTCAGTTTTTGTTGTGTTTTTTTTTTTTTTTCTTTGTGGTTATATCCCCAGATGGATATAGAAAGACAGAGGTTTTTTTAAGGCCTGCGACTGTCAGATTAAAAGCAATAGCCCTCTGCCTATTGCTGGCAAACTATTAGGTAATTCATGTCAAGGAATCCTGGAGTCTCATCAGTTTACTCTTAGGCCCAAACTACCAAATCCTGTAGGTCTAATGGTTTGCTTACTTGTTTTGTGTGCTATAGTTTCTAAGCTTCCGTATGTCTGAGCAGCTTGGTGAATAAAATAGAAAATATGAGATTTGTCTATAACAAAAACGTTAGTTGAATGTCTCTGTAGACAGATACTAACTGAACTCTTTTAAAAGATAACTAGAAAAGAACATAATTTTGAATAGTTAATTCAGTCATTCATAGTCTTCTAACATTACTTAATTTTTGTGAAAAGTTCTGCTGAGATGTTCATGTGTTTCTAGTTAAGCATATAAGCTAACACTTTAAATCTTTGTGCCTACAGGTAGGTTACACAACTATACACAAAAATTGTAGTGATTCAGTTTTTAGTTTTTTCAACATCTACAGATTTACTGAACTCAAAGAAATTTTAAGGAGTTTAGAAATATTGTAAATCATTATGTTTGTACTTTTGCACTTATGTAGGGAATTAGGATCATATATGTTGGTATAAAACACTCCAGTGTAGTTCAGCTTTAACTCTGGATACTGTTGTAACTGTTATATCCTCTTTAGGGGAATAATATTTGCATTCATTAGTTTAAAAGGATCTGAAGTGTTAATTTTCTGCCTTTGGAATGTATCGGTGTTTAAAAATGCTGGAGAAGAAAGTGTTTCCTAAGAGAGTATCCCTGTGGTCACTTTAACTATCCAATTATCTCAAGTATTTATTACTTTATATTTCAGAGCTGACAAGTGATATCTGTAGGAGTTATCTGTATGTCCTGAGTTAAGCAAAGAGTTAACTTTTTAGCTAGCAAGAGGCTGTGTTTTGGATTTATGCTCTGGAGAAAAGCTGATAAGAAAGGAATGTTTATAATTATTGCTAGGATACTTCAAGGTCCTTCAGCCTCTCTGCTCTCTGAAAACAGGGCGGGGGGGGGAAGGAGGGTTGGGATAGCACAGCCCATCTACTAACCCAGGATTCGTTCTTCGGTTACTAGATTGAGAACCAGCGTGACCAATAATCTATTCCATAACATACACGTCATGCCCAGTATATAGGTGAGGAGCCCCAGAAGGTCGTTCTCTTTTGCCTTCGCTTTCTGGTTCCAGTGGCTTTCTGTTTTGGTCCTCTCTTCTGGCTCTGCATCATTCTCGCAAGGACTACCCTCCCCTCCTTCCAGAGGGTTCGTTAGCTGGGGCCAGATGCTCTGACTGTTATCTCCGTTCTGTGAGTTTCGGTATCCTCCCTCTCCGGGGGGATCATTAGTTGGGGCCAGGTGGTCGTTTTTTCCCAACTCCGGTCAGCTCTCGGTCTGAGATGTTCGGATTGTTATCTCTGTTCCATGAGTGCCTCCGGGAGCGGTGCACCCCCCCATCTGGGGGAATCATGAGTGTAGTTCTGGGGATCGTTAGCCGGCAACAGGCTGAGCCTTTGGTCATGGGGGTTGGGGCAGTATCACTCATTTGTATATTTGTATATAGTATTATTTTCAATATTATTGTAGTTTAGTTATTAAATTGTCCTTTTCTCAACCCACGAGTCCTCTTTTCCATTTACCCCTTTAATTCTCTCCCCCATCATTGGATGGGGGTGGGAATTGTGTGAGCAGATGTTGTGGTTTGGCCCCCAGCCAAGGGCTAACCCATCACACTGTATCATAGAAAATGTAACTCAGGTGACTTTTTCTTTCCTTTTTTATCTCTAAATAATGTAATTGTGCTAGAGCTTCATCTGCAAAGCTTAGCTTTTTTAGTTGAAACAGTAAAGATCAAAAGATCTTTAACATATGTGATCCTGGCACAATCTCTGAAATTAAAATACATAACAAAGGAGTTGTAGCTGTTCAATTAACGTTAACTATGTGCTATAACAGGAAGCAAATATTAACAGTAGGTTTTCAATACTTTGAAAAATCAATTTTTATGAGTTGGTTCTGCTAAACATTAATAAAAACCTGTTTTACACTTGATAAATTATTTTATACAATTAATCACTTCAGGTGGAATACTCTTTGTTTTTGAGATCTAGCCAATTCCTTATCTACCAAGTGTGCCACCAGTCAAACCTGTGTCATTCATAATTATAGAAGGCCACCAAATTTGTCAAGCATGATTTGGCCTTAGTGAAACCATATGGGCTATCACCAGTCACCCTCTTGTTTTCCATGTGCCTTAGCAGAGTTTCCAGGAGGATCTGCTCTGTGATCTTGCTTGGCACAGAGGAGAGACTCACCAGCTTGTAGTTCCCCAGGTCTTCCTTTTTTCCCTTTTTAAATATAGGAGTTATATTTCCTACATGGTTAACTGTTTGAAGAGTTCCTCCAGGGGGGCACACTTGGACCCATGACATCCACCTCTGCCTTCAGACCATAGGGGGACTTCCAGGTTCTGGAGTTCTATACAATTTTGCATCTGGGCAGCTCTTTCTGTTCTTGAGAGGTCAGTCTGAGCATAGGTGTCTACCTAGGGAAGTTTATCACTTCCACCTGGGTTTCAGTCACAGCTATGCGGTTGCAGCAGGTGGACAATATTTTGTTTCAGCAGGAGACTACTTCCCTTTAGCTCCAAGAGGAAAACAGATAGCTTGCAGAAGACCACCCTGCGTGCATGTCCTGCCACACAAACTGCCACACTGTGCCCTGTCTGCTGTGCCATAGCCAGCTCACTAGTACTCCCAAGGGGCCACCTTTGGAAGCTGTGGGGGTTGGCTGTGGCTGCTCTTGGCCCTGACCAAGCCTCATCAGCCACAATCCTGACAGCTGCTGGCTCCTGGCTGGTCTCTCCACAACCCTGGCAGAGGTTTTCCAGATGCAGGAAACCACCACTTACACTGCCATCCTTTCTGCTGCAGAACATGCCAGCACTGAGATGATGGCCTCTGCAAGTGACTGCTAGTGGTGATTACAGTGCATTTTAAATATTCTGTTTAAATGTATGGGATTCTTTAAGTTGTCTTGATATTGCTTATTTGAATTAACTTTCACTAATACTGGTAGTATTGTGTTCATAGCTGTAGCAATTGTGAAAGAGATAGACCAGAACTGGTCAACACAACAGTTTAAGAATGGCTAACATCGCTTGGACTGGACACTGTGTTAAAGATAGCACAAGAGTTTGAAAGATAGCTTAAAAAAAACGAAGCCCTCCTAGTGTTCCTTGTTATAAAATATTTTCTTTTTCCTTTATAAAGAAAAGTACTTGCTGGGTAAGAGACTATGTACAAATATGAAACAGTTTGACTTACCTTTTCTGAAATAAATAATAAAGCAAATTCTGAAAATACTTCAAAAGTAATTTCTGAAATAAATTATATTTCCAAATGAATTTCTAAAATACATTTCTTCTCATGAATATTTATCTTAGGATTCTATTTGAATTTTTCCTTTGTTTTAATTATGGATAAATAGACAAAGTTTTTAAAACAAACCTCAATGTTTGCCAGTGTTATTTATTCACATAATCTTTTAAATAATTTTTTCCTACATTATTTCAGCTCTATTCCTATGTGCTCGTTTATAAAGCACTATTCTATGAATTGATGGTCTTCTGGTTGTATTTATTGCTGTTCCTAATGTTTCTTTTGAGACAATGTATGAATGTTTTCCTTTCACTCTCTCTGTAAAACTAAGATATTAATAATGTTTCCACACAGACACGACTTCTTGGAGGCTACATTAACTTTTTTTCGTGAAGTGTTCTAAGATACTTGTAAAAATTAATTTGCTTATTCAAGAGAACATGAAAAATTGTAAGTACTGTGTATGTAATACTGTGCTATTTCAGCACTGGAATTATAGAAGTTTTGGAAAAAGAAATTAATTGCATGCCCTTCATCTTTAGGTGGGGAAGAGAAATGACTGTTGTCTATTTAAACTTTGCTATACAGTAGTTAACCTCTCACACAACCTGATTATATGAATGTGGTGAGTTTGTGATGATCAAATCTAAATCTTTCAAAATATTTATATTCCAGAACATTATTATAATGTTGGTTGTTTAAGCTGTTTAATTTTTCAAATGACATTATTCAAGAAACACAGAATCGTAGAATCACAGAATTGTTAGAGTTGGAGAGGACCTCAGAGATCATCTAGTTCCAACCCCCCTGCTGTGGGCAGGGACACCTTCCACTAGACCAGGTTGCTCAAAGCCTCATCCAGCCTGGCCTTGAACACCTCCAGGGATGGGACATCCACAACTTCCCCAGGCAACTTGTTTCAGTACCTCACCACCCTCACAGTGAAAAATTTCTTCCTAATATCTAATCTAAATCTACCCTCTTTCAGCTTAAAACCATTCCTCCCTGTCCTGTCATTACACTCCCTGATAAAGACTGTACACTCCCTGATAAAGCTTAGTGTGCTAGCAAGAAAATGCTAGGTCTAGTAACAGATTTTATGCATTAGTAAAATCACATCTTATTTTTGATTCATTGAAATAGATTTGCTTTTTTTTTCTACAGAAATTAGTTAACTTGAAATAAAAGGAAAAATAAAAATTAGGCAAATGTTTTGCATTTAAAAAAATGCTTGTGGTTCANAATGCTAGGTCTAGTAACAGATTTTATGCATTAGTAAAATCACATCTTATTTTTGATTCATTGAAATAGATTTGCTTTTTTTTTTCTACAGAAATTAGTTAACTTGAAATAAAAGGAAAAATAAAAATTAGGCAAATGTTTTGCATTTAAAAAAATGCTTGTGGTTCATTGACCCCAGCCAGCAACTAAAGACCCATGAGCAAGCAGGATGGGTTAGATAATCAAAAGAGCAAAATGAAGGAAAATTTCACAGGTCAAGGTAAAGACAGTTTAATAAATAGAGGGGAAAAAAAAGCAATAAACCAAGAAGTGGCCAGCAAGTCTCCAAACAATAGTTACCTTTGAAAGACTGCCTCTGTAATTTTATTGCTGAGCATGATATTATTATCGAATTGTCAATTTGGGTCAGCTGTCCCAGATGCATCCCTTCCCAAAATCTTGCCTATCCACAATCTACTTTCTGTGAGGCAGAGTAAGAAACAGAAAAGGTCTTGATGGTGTGCAACCACTGCTCATCAACAGATAAAGCTTTGGTAGGTTATCAATACAGTTTTAGTTGGAAATCTAAAGCATAGTAATATGAGCTTCTGTGAAGACTATTAACTCTACCCCAGCAAGGCCCAGTATACTGTCTTAAAAAGTGTTACATCTCTCTAAGTTGTCTCCTCCGTGAAAATTACTTCCTCTACACTTTCCTTTTCCAGAAAAGTACAGTGATATGTATATCTACTTCATTAAAGCTACCTTATGGTTTCATATATATCAAATTCAGATTTTGCTTACAAAGTATTGATTTCAACATCTCAGTCAAAAAGGAATATCAATGTTTAGCAAGTATGTTGAGGGAGGGGGAGGGAGCAGGGGGAATAAAATAACAATGATTTTAAGAAAACTGCGACGGAGGTAGAATACAGAAGGTTTCAACCTTAATGACAAACTGCACACACAGATGTGCCTGTGAAAGGTAGGAACCAGCAATGGCAGAATTATTTGTCGTCTTCTTACATCTCAATAAGAGTCAAAAAGGCCACACTTCAGCCTTCCTAATTCTGTTAGCTGCTCATGCTCTTAGTCCCTTGCTGATTTAATTGATTAGAAAAAAGGAGGGAGAAGAAGATACTGATATTATTATAACAGGTGCTGTAGTGGGTTGCTGTACAAATGTGAATTACACTTAGAAAATCCCAACTTCATTGCATAATCAAGGATAAATATTTATTGTTTCCTAAGAGCAAATTACATTTTCAATGTGAATGTTCAGCAAATAGATCCTCATTAAACTTCAAGGACCCAATATCTACAAGTAGAAATTTGATGGTTGGATGATCAGTTATTCTTTGACCACTACTGACTTCTTCCAGCCACAGACACTGCTGAGGTCTGCTAATTCTCTTTACAAACAGCCAGAGTGAGGCCAGAACAGAAGCAGCAACAGTCACGTACTCAAACATTTGTCGTTGTTTGCTCCGTACACACAGAACAATATTCCCCTCTCATTTCATCCATCTGCAGCTCTCTCAGTTCTGCCATGCCACTCCTACATTTTCCGTCTTTGTCAGTGTGAACACAACTACTAAGCTTTAAGATTACTGCTCTACATTTCATTAAAAACAGTAACTTGCTTTCAATATTAATATATAAAGGAAGAAAAATGAAAGGGAAAAATATAATACTCTACCTTGCATTTTTTAAGCATCCCTGGTTAAAATTTCACTAAGTGGGAAAGAATTATGTTCCACAAAGAGAAGGCTTTGAGGAAGCTTGTACAATGTATGAATTCTACAGTTTTCAAATCTGCCTTTCTAAAAAGCAGCACTTGATCCCCTGACTCGTACTTTGAACTCCCTACTGTGACTGTATCCACTAATTCTAGTTCATGTAACAGTTCTACATGAAGCTAACTGAACACTATGAGCATACTACTGATGCATCAAGAGATATGAAATGTGAATTATAATCTATAATGTAGGATGAAGCTTTGCCATTGTAGTTACAGTTGTGGTGTAGCTGGGTATTAGTGCAATGCATATGGGTACCAGTACACCTAGTCATTAATTCCCTCTATGGTCCAGAAAGTCCCCAAAAGATTTCTGCATAGGTGAAAAAATGGACTCATTTAATATAGTAGATTAACCTGAGAGGTGACAGAGTGAATTTATAACCAGCTTCACCACAAAGCATTTGACTAACTGTTGTAGGAGTTCTCTAATTGGACATTTAAGACAGTCCAGGAGATTTCCCACAGGCAGACTCTGCTGTACCAATTCATTGCCACTATTTGTATGTTTAGATATGTTGATTAATAAGCTGGTTGGAGAATCCTGTCTATCTCAGTGATTGTTCCCCACTGCAGAACTGACCAAACAGTGCATTAATAAATGCCTCTAAACAGAAAATGTTCCTGCAGATGCAGAACTGGTCACCTGGGACGGGCTTTTTGTACATAATTAGGAGGTGGTTTTTATGCAGTTAAAGACAATCAATACTAATGAATCCCACATATGCTAGAGTGGTCACGTAGAAGCATGGGTCAGATGACTGTAAGAATGCATTGTAAGTACAGCTTGGGGAGTTTCATCCAATCCAGCTAATGATGTGGTTGTAAGATATTTTGTAACAGACTCATGTCACCAACCAGACAGCCACTACCACTCCTGTGTGGGAGATTGGATTCCTCATGTGAGCATCAACTTATGAAAAAGATCCAAACAAATTAGCTATTTTAACAAATATCAGGTGAATATCTGTGTAACACTTCACCTGAGGTGCTGATGAGCCAGTAATGCAATTTTTTTTTGCTTACTGTCTGATCTAAAAACTTTTGTATGCATCTTTCATTTTAGAAGACGAGGGCTTTTACTGAAAGTCTATGAACTCAGTGAATACTTCATGAAAGAGATTCCCAGAGGGACAATGTGTTACTGGAAAGAAAATAACAGCACTCTTACAAAATGTAAATATATAGAGCCACACTGCCAGCGGGTAAATAATAACGTCAAATTAAGTTATGTGGTAATTTGCACTAGCTAAAGATATAATATATTGAACATAAGAACATTTAAAATAATAGATTTTCTATGAATGTAGTTTTTGCTTTAATTATTACTTTTAAAAGAATTTCATAGCAGATATGAAGTTATTCTGGAAACATTTTTTTTAAAAGGAATGTAAACAGGGTATGGGTGTGGTCAATTAATGTCATTTTTATATATAAAGGTATTTATATTTTCTATGACTGTAGGACAGCCAGTTTCACTGATTTTGTATTCAAATATTAATTATTTTTGGGCCTGTAACACTGTTTTTGGATTTTCTCTATTGGCCTGTATAAATGTAATTTTACATTCCTCATCTTAAAATTTGATTGTATGAGATTTGGGATTAAAAAAAAAAAAAATGAAAGAGAAGATTGCAATTCAAATGTAAGTCTAAAATAGAATATCTTGTTCAAGATTCACACAGTTTTAACATCAATGCAAAATACCAAGTCAAAGTAGAACCAGTAATGGAATTATTCTGTAATATACAGAATATTTTCATATGAAATACACAAAAATAGTGTATAGTAAAGGAAGTGAATTCTTCTTGCCCTTTTTCCTTTATCTACAAGGCCAGAACTACTGGGAAATCAATGGCAGAGCTAAGGAAACTTTGAGTAACTGTTCTTAATAACACTTGAAGTTTGACCTTGAGGGACCTATAAATTCTCCTTTTGAACAACAGTAATCCTGCCTTTCTAAGAAAATGGAATTATGTTCTTCTCCGGTAGCATGTCTGCCTTCACTTCTATTCACATGTATGTCCCAGTCTTTGTCCCGTGGTGAAAGTTTTTGGGAATTTTTGGACAGAGAGTGAGAGAAAGGAATTTCGTTTCATTTTACTGAGGATATCTTGTAACAGTGTAAGAAAGCCAAGATTTGCCACAAAGAGTTAGATTGCTTGCTGCCAAGTCCAGCACCCTTCCTCCTCCACTAGACAGAATCAGATGCTCCAGAGAAGACATCCTTAAAGAAAGATAATATATTCAAGAAGACTGAGTATAAAAGCAAAAAAAAAAAAAAGACCCATGTAGAAATCTACTGGTAAGATAACACAGCACAAGGCCTCAAAGTTTATTTCTACATTATCTATTGGATAAACATCTCTGCTTTATCTGTTAAAGGTCATAGGGAGCAGCAAAGGAGGAAGGAGCAAAATGACTAACTTCCAGAAGAGTATGGAAGAGCATGGTATTAGTAAATTTATTTTTTACTAGATATTAACCTAGTGTTATACCATTACTGACTTACTGTAATACTATTTTCTTCATGAGTTGTGCTCAACGGCAATCTTTTAAGCCACAGTTTTAGCAGTAACTTTATATTATCTTGCTGTTTATTAAATCCTTCAACAATGTGCTCTGGTAACTTTGTGGGTCAAAATGTCTTTTCTTTAGAAACATTTTATTTTTTATTTTAATATGAAATAGGTATTCTGATCTGTATATAATATCAATAAAGTTTTGGGTTTTTTTCTTCCCCTAAAACCACAAAATCCCCCAAAGAAACTACTACTTCTTTCCTTCTTTCTTCACAAATAATTAAAAAAGAAAAAAAAAAATGAAAAAAAACAAAACAAAACAATTATGCTGGAGAACTTCCAAAGAAGAAAAAAAAATAAATGTCCCTTAGAAAAGTCTAATATATTGAGGTATTGATTCGTATTTGCATGCTTTGGGTATATGGTCCCCCTTGGGTTGAGTCAGCTGAGAATTATATAAAAGATAGTGGAAAAAGTGACAAAAAAGAATAGAGAATACAGGAAAGTCTCCAGTGTTTGCCTAAGTATATGCTAAAAGGCAACTGATATTGTCAAATATGGCAGCAGTGAGAGCTCTGTAATCTTGTTTTATTTTGAAACCAAGGGAATATTGCTGCCACAATTGTCCTATGTTAAGAACTGAAAGCTCTATAATTCTGGCAGTAACATTCACTCTGACAGAGATTAAAAAGGTAGATATGTAGAGGCTGATTCAATTTTAATTTATCTTACTGGATTTTTGCAAGACAGGAATCTACTAAAATGAACATGGTGTTCTGAGTTTAAGACACAGTTGAAAGGAAATACAATTTTGGGAAAGATAATTATAACAAAATATGGTTATGAAGATTGTATCAAAAGTAATGACCAGTGGGGAAGACAATAATCTAATTCAAAATATATTTTTTGAAGCAAAACTTTCAGGTTCTTGTAAGAACTCAATGCACACAAAGAAAGCAAAGTAAAAACTTTATATAATAAAATGAAAAAAAAATAGCATTTTGAAATCTTTGAAGATGCCCAAAATAGGCAGTAGAATTGACCCTAGAAGTTCTACAAATGGTTTGACAGCAAATATTCTGATAGCAGTCAGTTATCGAAAAAGTGTCTTTCAGTGACAAAGAATAGGAAAAATGTCTCCAACAAAACAGACAAAAATATGCCCTACCCTGCAGTGTTGCAGCTGCTTCCCAGTGAACATGTTAAGCTAGGTTCTCTAAAATAAGTTTTCTTTGGTATCCCAGAAGGAAAATGTCCAGCTTCGTGATTCAGTTCCTACAGAAGGGATGGCAGCTATTTTTACTTAAGGTATATGTCAAGACTTTGAGTTTGGGTTTTTTTTTGTGCTGATTATGACCCAGACGTATGTGCTGAGACCATAGGAAAAGTTTAGGTTTGACATCCTCTGTTCTGTTGCATCAGACTCCCATTCTTGAGAAAGGGTAAATATTCTGATCTCAAGTAAAGGAAACATCAGGAATATACAATTGTTTCTTTGATATTTTAAATGAAAGAAGAAAGCTACTAAAGGATACTACTGATAAGTTTCCTTTGGAAAATGTAGAGATGAAAGAACATAAATTATACAAACTTATTCTCTCTCCATTCCCTTAAGAGGGAATTAAGGGAAATATTTTTAGCTGAATAAATACCACTGTTTTTCTCTTTTAAGGTCAAGCATTTAAAATGGAGGTTCATCTAAACTAGAATGACTGGATTCTAGCCATGCATAAAAATGACTTTGCCCTTCCAACACAGTTACTAAGAATAATAAAATAAACATGTATTTGATCTTCAGTTGTTTACAGGTTACTTGAAGTATTCCTTCTTAAAGTGTCTAGGTGACAATTAGGTATGGTTGCTCCTAAAATTAAACTAGAAAACGTGTTTTGTTTGTTAAATTGAGTAAAACCTGTCATTTTTCTGGATCTCTGTCACCCCTGAAAGATTTGTGGTTTTATCACATTTGTAAGAGAACTTCGTAGCTGTGAAACTTCTAACTTCTGCCTTTTCTACCATGTCTCTCAACAGTGTCTTTTCCATTTGCAATTTTAATTGTCTCATTTTAATTTAATGTTTTTGTTTTAGACTTAGATTGTGCAGATTTTTTTTCTATATTAAATGTAAAGTTTGAAGTTCACCTCAGTTTACAAAAATGCATGCATTACACTTTATGGAAAATGCAAATCCATATTTTTTTACATATGTTTTTGAATATTAAGAAAGAAAATCTGATGTGTTTGAAGTCATGCAACTTTTTTTTTTCTTTTTTTTTAAATGCAACAGGTGGCTTTTGCTTGTATCACTTTTACAAGAGAGTAATAAAAAAATCCAAAGCTAAAATACATAGTATGTTATTTTTCAAAGTCTTATCAAACTTGAGGTTTTATGGGAAACAAACTGATGATGTATTTTTCAAAAACAATAATGTCCACATATTCAAGAATATCTTAAGTAACAAGTTTTCATGACAAGAAAGTAGATGACTAATTAATTTAGCATTAGCAATTGCAAAAATAAACTATTTTTTTGAAATTTATATGGGGTTTTTGAACCTACATCTCAAAATAAGTAAAATAAAAAAGATTTCTATCTTGTCTCTAACAGTTTTAATTTGCAATAGGACTGGTAGAGTCAAGAACTAATTTCTCATTTTGAGTTCATCAGCAAACTGCTTAGTTGCCCAAACTTTTTTTTTTCAATGTCACTTTTAATATTAAAGGCTACATTCTTGAAAGATGATTTGGTTACAAACCTATTTTTGTTTTTTGTTGTTCAAGGTGTCAACTGTTGCTATAATACAGATATTTCACTTGTTGCATCTTTTATTTTCTGTTGTTGTTATTTGTTTCATATGTGTGTATATATATATATACATACACATATACATTCAACTATTTCCGTACTTTTCCATGTGTTTTTTTATCCTTTCCACTTTATTCCTTCGACCAAAATCAAAAACACACACAGAAAACATTGTCCATCCAGATGTGAGCCTTGGTATGAGTATCTGAAGAGAGGCTAGCTGTCAACAAGAGTTGTTTCAGATCTGTTTTTCCCTTTGAAAAGCTTTGCTCCACTTTAGTAGAAGATAAAACATGTATTGACTACAATTTAGTCTCTAAGATGACAGTGTGATCTTTTTAAGAAACAATATTTCACAGCAGTTCTGACTGCCATGTTATACACACAGGGTCAAATGGAAGGCAAGCACTGGGGATGGAAAGGAATTGCATAATTACAGACTATTGCTTTTGGGGAAGGTTTGTTGTTCACTTGGAGGATCATCTGGACTTATAGCATCTTAATCAAAGTGTTGAAAATTTTCCAATGGCAAAGTGTTTTTTCTTTCCTGGCAAAATGTTGAAATGCTGGTTTGTCAATCTCTGCTCTAAACTGCTTTTTCTTTACATTTAAATCTGAATACGAAAAAATATATGAGTGTGAATGCACACAATCCTGTCAAAACAGGAAACAACTTCCAATAAAACTTTGCCCATTGTGTTTTTATTTCTCTGAATGAACAGGAGTCCAGAGAGAAGTGTTCACAATATGGTTGGACAACACTAACAAAAATTATGTTTCATGCTTTCTTTGGGGTCTGTGCTAGTAAAAGTTTATTTGTTAAAAAAAAAAAAAGTGGTAAATTTAAGACTTGCCTGAGACTAATGCTTTTTAAATTAAAACTAAACATTCAGGCACGTGTTCAAAATAAGGAGATGTATCTTAGTAAAAAACACCTCTGTTGTGTTTCTTTTATGAAGAGAGAAAAATCTCAGAAAGAACCTAAGAATGAAACCTGAACTTGAAGAATAGTCTGAATCTTTGATCCATAGTAGAATAAACTGCTGTCACTCCATTGCATATTTAGTAGAACTATTAAAATTCATGAATTTAAGATGTCCTGAGATCATCCATGAAAGTGTTGAACCAATTAAGGAATTATAACAACTAATTAAATCCATGCAGCAAAAATCCATCCAGAGCACCCAAAAAGGTTGTAGGTTGTCCTACATGTCTGATGATGCTATAGAAAGAATACTGTAAATTGTTCTTAGTGAAGCAAGCAGCAATATTCTGTTCTCAGCTCTTAATTTTGATCGGTGTCCTTTCAATTCTTTCATTTGTTTTCTTCTGAGAAAGTGAAGAAGACAAGTAGCAAAGAATTCACTACAGAGCTCAAAAGAAACAACCTTTTTTTTATAGAACTGCTTTTGTAACCTCAAATTGTCATTAAAGCATGGTGACAGGAAGCTTACCAAAGTTTATCACTTTGTAAGAATTACATATTCCATTGTTCATATTTGTTAATTATTTGAAAGGGAAATATTGTTGTGTTTTAAAGTGGTGGAAGCTTTTCTGTCACACACTAGAAAGAGTGCTCAAGAAAGAAGCAAATTAAACAGAAAGATCTAGAGAGGCCTTTAATAATCTGACAATATATAAATATAGATTAAGATCTCCTTTTTAATACAGTTATTTAAAATCAATTTTTTATAGAACTCCGTGAAAATTTCTCATGCTGTCTACTTACAAATCCTTTAATTCGTTCTCAATTAATATTGAATAAGCTAGTGAATTAGGTTTTTTTTCATTTACAATCTACTTGAATGCAAATTATACATGAAAAGATGATTCATTCAAAATTTTAGCTATGGTCTTGACTTATTTAGAAAAGCCTCACATAAAAGGTGTTTCATAATCAGTAGTGTTTCATAACCTGAGGTTTGTTCAAAGACTTCCCCAAAAATACCCACTGATAAAACAGATAATAACAAAAATAGTTCTCGTATACTATTTTTGGGAGCTGCATTTTTCCATAGTCCATAACTGTAATTGTTTTACTTCTCTTATTTTACTTGTAATTACATCCTCTGAGAGGTTATGAAAGAGTCCAGGTGAGTAACCTTGCAGGATTTATAGCTATAAATAGTCACTAAAACCCAAAATACTTAAAAGCTGAGCTCCCAATTACCTGAAATAAGATCTAATTTTTTTAGGGATATTTATTTGTTCTTATCAATCTCTGCTTTCCGTAATCTTTAGTTTACAGAACATTTTCTCATTGTAGATTTTTATCTCAAATATAAGATATTATACCTGTAATATTACATATTCGGTAACGCTGTTGAATATATTGACATAATAAACAGATCTCTGAAAATATTATATAATCACAACATTTCAGCATCTTGATACCATTAATTGGTTTAACAGATCTTTTCTACACACACAGAATCACACACACAGAATGATAAGGTTGGAAAAGACCTAGAAGATCATCCAGTCCAACCATATCCAATACTTCCCAACTAAATCATATCCCTCAACGCAACATCCAGATGTTTCTTGAACACCCCCATGGTCGGTGACTCCACCACCTCCCTGGGCAGTGCATTCCAGTGCCTGACTACCCTTCCTGAGAAGTA
>VZTO01001666.1:80867-104285 GCA_013400615.1 Syrrhaptes paradoxus
CAATATTAATTCATTTGATCTATTTCTATCTTACAAAGACATTATTACATTCAACCTAACAGTTATTCCATGTTTGAGACGCTTTCTTTATTCCCTATATGCAATAAAATGTTATCACCTCTATGGCAGAGTTTTTTTCTAGGCACTGAGGCCCCTGCAAATACATAAAAATAGTACATGAAAGGATGTCCAGTTCCTGAAGAGAACTACATCTTAAAATTCAGAAGATATCTGACAGTGAATAAAGAATGGAGAGAAAGATATACGTGAGAGAGAGGGGAGTCCAGAGTTAGAGGGTACTGTAAAAGTTGGTTTAGTGGCCTCGAAGAGAAACTTATACTTAGAAGACATAAAGGACATGAGACATATGCAAGGTATGTATTTCTCTGCTCATTATTTTGTCTTTCTGAAATTACCTTGACTTGAAGGTAAACAGCAATGGAAGACATCTACCTCTATGTAAATCTTCCTCTAGACAATGTGAGTCAGGCCTTTAGTATTAATATTGCTTGTTTCTTTCATTTTTCCTTTTGTATTTTCTGAAAAGTTTCCTATTGTACAGTTTTATGAGGTGGGTAACACCTACAAAAAGTGTCTGTAAAAATACACATGGATTGGTTTATGATCTGCAGCGTGGCACTTGGGCTACAGAGATTTAAATTCCATTTGGTTGTTGTTTTTTTTTTTTTATTAAAACAGCTTCAGATTTTCTTTCTTTACTTCTTAGGGCAAAGATCTGATGACCTCTAGCGACTGACCACTTGGTTTAATTCTTAAGGAATTTACCCAGAGAGTGGACTGGGTACAGATGTGAGCAGATTTTGCATATCAACGTGACAGTTTGTGGAGTCTGATACACATTATGAAAACTTTTTCATCTTTTCTTTCTCCATTGATTAACATGATTCTAAAATTATCTGAACTTTGTTCCCTCTGTCAAACAGTACAAAACAAGAAAACATAGTTAAAACTGTGTGAGAAGACAGTGATAAACAATGACTTGGGGGTTTTATTGATTTATTTCAAATTAAAGCCATTTCAAAGGTTGAGAGAACTGGCATATGCTTACTGTCATGCTAACAAACTCTGCAGACCGTGAAACTCACTGCATCTACCATATGTTTGTGAGCATACTATAGCTGAATATAAAAGCTGACAATTCTGTGCCCCTCTGTTCTTTACTTTTTTTCAAACACATACTTGTGCAATATACACAATTAGTGCATCAAACATTTATCTCTTCTGATAAGAGGTTATCTGGCACCTTCAGAATGTGGGAATAAAGAACTGGTGGTTAGCAAAAATGTAAACTGAACTTCAGGTTAGAGAATGATTGTGGGGCAGCACTGCAGAAAACCCTACTGCAAGCGTGAGAAGCTGCAGGTTCAAAACACCATGTAGTGGAAAACAGACAAAACATGAAGGTCAGTCCAATGTAAAAACAAAACTGAGATGACGTAATCCTTGGTAATAAATTGGGAGCTCGCATGCAGGACAGCAGCATTTGCTCTCTGCAATGCTCCCCTTTAAGCAAACTGGAGTGTGTTTGGTGTGTTTCAGCGCATTGTGTCAACCCCAGCAGGCCAGAGATTGACACAGATGACAGAACATGATAGCTGGAATAATCTATACTAAATTGTGTGGGAGTGATGGAGCTTTATAATGTAATGTTTCTTTGTAATTTTTCCAGACTTAACAGACAGGGATTTTTTTTGCACATGTAATTAGAATCATCAGTACATCACATTGTTTTGCCTCCAGATACATCCTCCTTCTGATAAGTCTTTAACAGAATTAAATTAAAACCTGGGTTTTACAGAGGTTGGAGAGATATAATCAGCCTGTAACTGATACAAAATTTAACAGAGAACTGTGAGTTTTAGAAGTAAAGTCACTGTTGACTTCTGTGCAGCTTAATATGACAGATGTTCTTATGATCCTAGAGATGTAACAAACTATCTGGAAGTAATTTGAGTAACTGGTGAAGCAAGTTATATCTGACAACACCAGCTAGTTATGTACATGAGAACGGGCATAGTGTGATCCCTGTGGCTAAGTACGAGAGAAGATAGTGTACTATATTGCTCTTTTTTTTCCTACTTAAAGCTCCAAATATAAAGAATATACAATCAGGTATATTTAAAAAACAAACAAACCAACAAACAAACCAACCAACCAAACACAAAACCCAAAAAACCCCCATTGTAAATTGTCTACAAGAGAACTTACCATCAAGAAAGGACTTGAAGGAATTAAAGTAAAATTGTTTATAGAACAAAGCTAATATTTTGTCAGTTTTTAATCTTGTTCTCATAATTTCTTCAAAACTGACAGTGAGCACAGAGGAGAAGAACATTGGTTCTTAGCAATGTTGGGCTCTGAACTGCTGGAGCAGCTTAAATTGGAGCAGTTTCTTGCCATGCCTGTACTGGAATTTATGACTCTATAGCAGCATCTGCAACATGGAAAAGAACTAGCTTATTTGGAAGTTAAAAATTAATCAGATTGTCATGCAAAGACAGAACTCCGCTCTCCTTTTTTTTATTAAAAGTCAAGAAATCAAGACAAACTTCTTTGAATATCTATACAGTAGAGAGAACTGAGCAGTTTTAAGCAAAGCAATGTTGTCAGTTGCTCAGGGCAGCACATAACAGATGACGGCAGAATCACGTATTGTTGTGTATGGAGGCCTGGATTTTAGTAAAGCAAAAATCAGCAATAACACTGTGGCAGGAAAAGGTTCTTGATATTTAATTTTGCGTATCATGAATAAATAGATGAAAGACTGAAAAGAAAAGGAACTAACAAGTCAAATCTCGATCCTGACCACTGTAGATGTTGTTGTTAGTGTTGTATTTGCTTGTATACTGTCTTTTTTCCTTGATCCTTGTTTGGTTTTGGACTTCAGAAGCAAACGTTTTTCTCCATATCCCAGTAGAATATTTCAGTTTTTAGGAAAAAACTCTACCTCGTATCTCGTTATTGATAAATTATCTCTATATCTTGTTCCTAATTTTCATGTGCAATTTTTTTGCTTATAAATTTTCAGTGTTTTATTAAAAAATGAAATATTTTGTGGTGTCCTGGACTAAGCTGAGACAGAATTAATTTTCATCATAATAGCTAGCAAAAGGCTGTGTTTTGGATTTGTGCTCAGAAGAAAGCTGATAAAAAGTGATGTTATGCAGCTGACAAGGTCTTTCAGCTTTTCTGGCTGTCTGCAAACAGGAGAAGCTGGAAGGGAGCACAGCCCCAGTTACTAGCCCAGGATTTGATCTTAGGTTTGGGATTGAGACCCAGAGTGGACAGTAATCTATTCCATAACATACACATCATGCCCAGTATATAGGTGAGGACCCTCCAGAATATTGTCCCTTTTTGTTCCGAGTCCCCTTTTGCTTCAGATCATCTTGCTGCAGGTGGTCCCTCTCCCAAGGCCTTCTCTTCACCCCCAGCGTCAGCTCTCAGTCTGGGATGCTTGGACTGTTATCTCTGTTCTATGAGTGCGGTTTCGGGACTCTCCCTGCTCTGGGATTGTCAGCTGGGAACAGGCTGAGCCTTGGTCATTGGGTGGGGGGCAGCACCACTGTGTATCACTCATTTGTATATTTGTATATAGCATTATTTCCGATATTATTGTAGTTTAGTTATTAAATTGTTCTTATCTCAATCCACTAGTCCTTTTCCCTTTACCCCTTTAATTCTCTCCCCTGTCCTCAGGTGGGGGGGAGTGGGGGAGCTGAGTGAATAGGTGTGTGTGGATTGGACCCCAGTCAAGGGCAAACCCATCACATGTGGTTATCTGTAAATATTCCAAATGTACTTATTCTGTGGGGTTTTTTTTAATAAGTTACAGTCTTCTTTATCTGTTATTTCTGACTCATCTACTAATAAATAACACTAGTGGCCCTGCATGTATGATAAGAAAATAGGGCTAATATTTACCATTTGTATATTTGTTGACTGTGCAAGCAAGCAAGAACCTGTTAGATGCTGGTCACATGAGTTCTGTCTGGATACAAGGAACCTAATTTTTTCTTCCCCTAATCAAGTAATACGGCACTAGTCTTTGCTTATGATACGTCCTGATTTCAAGAGCTCTATTAAAACCTTGTAAAAACAGTATGGTGACTTGACTGTGCTTTAATATACAGAATTACTGTATATGAAATCTTAACATCCTTTACTTGCAGATAAGATAATTTATTGAAAAACTGGATTCAGAGAAACTATGGTACTCTCAGAATTTCTCAGATGTATTTGACCTCCTTCACAGCTATACAAATATGACAAACTGACACCAGGAAGACTGAACTCTAGATCATTGTCTCCAACAGAAGAAGGAAGAGAATCTTTTTGTAGACTATATCATGTAATGGTAAATAATTTCTGTGGACAGGAATATAGGGCTCTAATGTGCCTCTTGGGTCAGTTCGTGTAATCCTCTGTTAACCAATGGCATTCAAATAGTGTAACCATATCTATCAATGTAACTAGCATCATCCTAAGTTTTCAGGTTTCATCCTAACATATTAATGTTTTCTCAGCTTGTATCTAAGTAAGATATCAGGCACTGCAGTGTCTATCATCTCTCTCATTACTATTTCCACTTGTAATTTGTCTTCTGTGAGATGCCATAAGTTATTAATACATCTTCATTAGCTTTCAGGTTGCAGTTTGTAGTACATGCTAATAATTCAGAGAGATGTGATACAGAAATTAGCAGATATACTTTTATGGAAGGGTGGAATAGAAAAATACCAATAACTAATTCTGAAAGCAATTACTACATTTTGGTTTGTATGATTAATTCTGCTTTTCCTGCTTGTCTATCAAGGTGTGAAAATGAAGTATAGGATGACCAAAATACGCTTTGCCAGTAATTTTCAGACAAACCCCTTGATATTTTCCCCATAATTATGTATGTGTCTCTCAGGTAATTTTGTTTTTCTTGTGTGATATATTTTTCAGAGTCAGTTTTGTTTCTCACAGAGAATGGTGAACTTGATCACTGTTTTTCTTTGCAACCTTCCATTAAAAAATGCAAAACCAAACAAAAATACATGTTTAGGAGCTTCTGAATAATTTTGTAATAATGATGTCTTTGTCAGACGTGTCTCATGTTATAATGAAACAATCTTAGGAATCTTCACTATTAGCCTACCTAGACAGAAGTCTGGACATTCACAGCTTATACAGTCTTTACTGCAGTGTGTAGAACACATTCATTAGAACTAATTTTCATAGACAAATCTTATTTTATTATTTCATATGAAACATATATTAAACAATTAAGATTGTTTATGCTATTTTGATTCCATTTACAGTTACTTGCCACTCTTCAGATCAACATTAACTATTTTTACAAAGTACTTGTAAGAACACAGGTGGGTCACCTAGGTTTGTCAGTGTTAATATAAGCAAAAGATAAATGCATCTTATTACCAAAAAAAAATCACAACAAAAGACAAAGAGCAAACGTTAATGCTTGCAGCTACCTGTCACAAAACTGTGAAAGAGCTCCTCTGTCTGTCATCACCATTTTCTTGGTCTCTTTACTTTTCTTTATCCCTTGGTGAGTATACTTTTCAAACGAAATCTTCCCCAGAACATTTACACATCATTCAAAATCTTGTGGGAAGGGTGAATCATTCCATTCCTTAAAGAGATCAGCACTTAATAGTTCAACTCCCTATCCAGAACTGATTCTTTGAAGTTTTCCCCTCATCAGTCCACTCAGGTTCCAGAACTTCACTTCCCAAGTTATCACTTTCAGTAGTAACAACAAAGCATTTAACAAATTTTGTGAAAAAAGATTCACCTGATACCCAGTCCTTTTCTGTTGTGTATGACCTTGAGAAGAAAATGATCCATCTTGTACACTCATGATCTTCTGATTGCCCTTTCATAATCAGAAAAGTCTTCATGTTATTAAATTTAAAGACTAAGGAATGAGCAGTAAACATACAGTTTAACACTGAAATATTACCCATGTTAATTACTAACATTCTCTCTACTCTTAAGGGTGCCATTATTACAGATGGAACAAAAAGATTCACAAAGCCAGAAAAGAAAATATATTTTACAAGTGGGAAATCATACAATTTGATGGTCCCCCTTAGGGATTAATTCATAACAAAACCTTGTGAAGATGGAACTTCTTATGATACCCTTCCAAAAGTATGTATTTTTTCTCTTGTGAAGAAAACTATCAATTTATAAACAGTTTAAAAATAATATATTTAATATTTAACTATTTAAAGATTGGAAGTATCACAGCCTACTTGTAATAATGAAAAAGAGAGCTAGGATGTATGCTTAAATACACTGAACTAAAATGACAATTTTACTCCTTACTAGGGCAGAGATCTCATTTGATGGGACAGAAATGAGTATCAGAAACCTTGCTGAGCTCAAGATCTCAAGCAGAATGAAATTAACTGTGTTGGGTTAACCTTGGCTGGATGTCAGGTACCCACCAGGCCCCTCTACCTCTCCCCCTTCAGCAAAATAAAGGCGGAGAATAAGATGAAAAACTCATGGGTCAAGATAAAAGCAGTTTAATTAAAGCAAAGGCCAAGGTCATGCACAGAAACAAAAGGAAAACAAAGATGTTATTCTCTACTTCCACTCAGTAAGTGAAGTGTGGCCACTTCCTGGGAAAGTAGAGCTTCAGTATGTGTAGCAGTTGCTCCTGGAGACAAACACAGTAACTAATGCCCCCCTCCTCCCTTCCCTCGGCTTTTATGGCTGAGCTGATGTCACATGGTATGGAACAGCCAATCTGGGTCAGCTGTCCCAGCTCCGCCCCCTCCCAAGATGTGTTACAAACACCCTGCTGGCTGCCAGTGTGATACTCAGTACTGTGAGGGCTGCTGTGGGGATACTGACTCAGCCAGACCTAATACACGAAGAGAGAACTTTCAACATTTAAAAATCCATAGAGACATACCACATTTACTGTTCTCAGTAAGGAATGTATTTTAAACCAGGGTGATGTAGCCCCATCTTTTTGAAAACATACAAGCAAAAAAACCCCCACAACTCACTATGCTCTTTTTCACTATGTTTACTGATTGTTTGCAGAATATTGGAAAACACCACCATATGGGTATTTTAAGAACAGCCAGACAATTATAAATGCACTTCAAGTACTAAAGCTTCTAAATAAAAATAGAGCAGAATGTCATTAGTATACATGTAGAAAGTGACAATTCCCTGAGTGAATTCAGCACCCTGGAGGATGCAATATGCAATTGGAGTACACAGAAAGCTGAAGAAAATTATAGAAATTAATTACATTCTAAAAAATGAGCCATAAGATGTAGCGTTCATTTCAAACAGGTAAGATTTTTGCCTTAACAATGAGAAGCCCTGTAAGCCAGGTTGCCCACAATAGTGATATGTTTGAAGGAAACAATTTAGGAATGGAATCTGAAATATTTATGAGAAATATAAAACAAACAAGTGAAAACTGAAATCCTCTATGCAGTTCTCTTGCTGTATAATTGATTATACATGGATAGGCATAGTTTAAGAGTAGTGTATTTACAAACTGGAATCATTGTTAAAAAGTTTGTATTCTTCCTAGGCTTTTGTGTAGCACTCATTATTAACATACCTCAAAAATATGGAGGTTATATTCTCTACCACACTTTTTAAATCTATGTTTTCAACTTCAGTTTTTAGATATCTTCTAATTTCAGATGCCCAGTTTGAACAGTGTAGAATGTAATTTTCCAGAAAAATACTTACCATTAAGTAGGCATATTAGGTATTTAAAGTAGAGTTAGTGACAATTTTTTTTTAATCCAGGGCTCAAACAGGGCATTTACAAAGGGAGGTATGTGTGCGAAGAGTTCTTTTCAAACTTTTTCATTAAAGGTAGAACTATTAAAGGATGTTAATGACTAAAACAGAATATAGATCAAAAGGTCAAAATCATGTTTATAAAGAGCAAAAGCAAACCAAGCCAAAAGAGAATGCATGAACACACACACCTGAAAGACCAAGTCACATTCAGTGATATTTAACCCTGTAAATTCTCAGTTCATTGAATCAATCTTTGCTTAATCCTAAGTGTATATGCTATCTAAGATTACTTTTTTGTGTGTGTAATACTGCCCCAGATTGAGTAGTTAACATCTGACACTAATCTATGTATAGGTGAGATCTAGAAATAAGATTTTTCTTTGAAATATTCTGGGATTTCAGATTTGCTAAGCATTTTGGAAACTATCATGCCTTCATAGAATTACAACTTCAATTCTTTTACTTTCAAGTGCAGTAGTGACAAGTCCTTCTGTGACAATACTGAAAGAGGGGATTGCATCAAGTGTTTGATAATTCCTGGATGTCATTTTATATCTCTCCTGAGTAAAAGGGGATGGCAATTTAAGATGTTTCAAATTCTAATTTCCCACCTCTTAAAAGATTCAGGGTTCTTGTGGATCAAAAATCAATTCAGAGAAGAAGAGTAATCAATTAAAAAGAGCAGGAATTACTCTGCTCTTGTTATGCTGAAATAAGACCATGTACAAAAAAAATTCAAAATTTACTTGATTAGAAATGAGGAAGTAACAAGCAATGTTACTCTAGAGGGTTTATGTGGTTGATTCTGGATTACTACTGTTCATATCGTAAATTCACACATTTCTTATAGAGTATATAGAAAAAAAACATCATTATAGCAGAAAGAACTCAGCCCAGTCAATTTATATAATCATGATCCTTTTGGCTTCTCTTTTGGTCCATTAGATCGTGAATTCTTTCTTGATCTCCCTATTGGACTGCAAAAAAGGCAATAGGTATTCCAACAATTCAGAGTGGTACAATTCACTCTGCTTCTATTTCCTACATAAAACTTTTAGATTTTTTTAGTCTGTTACAGATTCTTGTCCTCTCCAGTTTTTTCTGTGAGCCCTTTCTAGACAAAAAATGTATTGTTGGTAACATGAGTAGAATCTAGTTCTTTGAAATTGTATTACCTTTCTTTAATTATTCAAATATCCTATATAAGGAAATATAACTTTATCCAATGAACTTTGTCCAGGTTAAGTGACTATGGCCTCACCTGTTTTAGTTGAAGTTCTGTGAATACCCTCTCTGGTAACGATCTGACCAACTCAGGTAACACATCAATTGTCCTTTCTGTCAACTGAGGCTGGAAACCTTGTGCATCTTTTAAGCTGGGCAATTGTAAGAATAAACAAAATGTATTAAGGAAAATTGAATATAAGCATAAACAAACTGACAGACTGAAGAAGAAGCAAATGGTCTTTTCAAGAAAGAGGAGAAAGTAGCCCCTACCATGAACATCATATTCTTGTCAGTGAGGACATCGGGATGCTGTTGTCATGTCATAATCTCTCCTTGCCAGTCTGCTTGAGAAAAACTGAAGTGCCAGCCCTGGGAGTCAGAGGAACACTGCAAGAGTGAGCATTATCCTAGAAGACAGATATAAATACTAGGAAGTAGAGGGAGTTGTATGACCATTTAATTTTTCTCTGAATGTGGCTTTCCACCTGAATTGAATAGTTCAGACTCCTAGACTGATTATTTAAAATATATATATTGGTCAACAATAAGCTCTTAACTCCGTCTGTGGTGTGTTTCCTTTTGCCCATATCAAGATTTTAAGTGCAACAGTTTCAAGATAACATAATCACTTATCAAATAAGTATTTATAAATGATCAGAAATTATTCAGTAAAACACTCGTTTTTCATGGGAAAAAGCCAATTAAAATTTTTGTAGAATACACAAGTTTCAATGTTATGGAATATTCAATAGGTTGGTTTGGGGAAGTCAGTTGTGAAGGAGGGGAGTATAATGGTGTACTCTAATAGACCTGGAAGCCAGTGATAACAAATTGCAGGTGATGATATAAATTTTGGATCTTGATAAGCACTTTAGGGGCACTCTGTCCCTAATTTTCAGCTGTACCTTCAAGAATATGAATACTAAAAAACCTACTGAGGAAAAAAATCAAGATTTAATTCTGTATTCTTTTGACTCTAGAAAAGAGGGCATTTTGTCTCCAACAAAATCCTGGGTATTGGAAGCATTGTGACCCTCAGTGTCTACAGTCTTAAGCCAATGTGAACTTACTAGAAACTGTACTGCAAGTGTTAGCTTTTGCTTGATATTTACATAATACCACAAATGATTGAATATTTTTTATGAAGGTGGAATGTAAAGATTAAATGAGCAGGATGTGCTTAGTAAAGCTTTCAATAAATATAATGTTCTTAAATAATTTAAAATCATTCTCCTGGAAAGAGCAGAACTTAAAACAGATACAGCAGGCTGCTTGAAACACTATGTTACGTACCCTCAGTCAAGTTCTAGGGAGAACTGTATTAGCAACTACTTTTTCCGCATATGTGCAAGTGATGAGTGTACTATTAAATTCTCTTTGTTGTATATGTTTTTTTTCATTTTTGCCAGGAAATAATTACAATAATTATTAATGTGGTATCGAAATAATTTCAATATTTATTTAGTAATTTAGTGCTATGCTATAAACACTTACTGTAAGTAAGTACTTTGTAATAAACATCTGCTTAAAAATCTGAAATTGAATTCCACAGCACTTTTTATTTTTTGTTTATTTCTTGTCTATTTTTGTTGGATGGTCTAGCATGATGCAGGTTACATTAGACTACAGGAGAATGTTCCATCAATGTGTTTTAGAGGTCTCCAAGGCACTCACTCTTTTGAGCAGCCAGTGAATGAAAAGCAAATCTATTTACAGAAATGGGTTACAAGGTTTCTGTACTTCTTTAAGAAAAATCTATGTTGCACACTTTATACCAAAGTAAGAATATTTTGATGTTAAGAAATGCATCTGAAAATTTTAATTGGCCGTTGTTTACCTTCATATTAGAATAGTAGTGAGAAGATACATCGTTGCGAAGATATTAAGGACACACTACTTTTTTTTCCTTTTTTTTTTTTTTAATGCTTTATCTAATGAGCATGAGATAACACAGAATTCTATCACCTAACGCATAAAAAGTTGTTGTTCCAAAACATTTAATTACAGCTTTGATAGCTTGGATTATCTTTTAGCAAAGATCACCCTAACAAGCTAACTAAAATATCTACTTTTATGCTTCATGCCTATACTTGGAGTCAGCTGAAATTAAAAATAGCTGAAGTGGTAATGTAAGAAATCTGTGCATTTCCAAAACAAACTAGTTATTCCTGACAACCATAAACAAGAATATGCTTAGAAAGTTGTATCTAAAATGTAAGAGTAAAGAAGTCCTCTTGCATCAACCTATAATATCATTTTGAGTTGTTGTGTTTGTTGGTTGCTTTTTTTAAAAAAATCTAAATACAATTAAGACATCTATGAAATGGTGAAAGGTCTTTATAAAAGCATTTATTTGTTTGTTTCTTTTTTCCTAAAAGCACATTGCAGTGAGAGAGAATGTAACGCTTCAGTAAAACAAATACTGAATACTAATGTCATAACTGTAGACACTGCTGTACCATAGAATGTATCACTCACTGATCACAAACAAAATACAATTCATTTACTTCAGACAATATGTTATTATGTTTTGCTTTATCATAATTTAACATTCTGCATTTCTATGTTTTTTAGTATTGCTATGATTTCTGTAAAAAAACAGGACACATTTCATATCAAAATAAACATTGCAAACATTTTTCTGTATCTTTGTGGCGGGTTGGCCCTTGGCTGGGGGCCAAACCACACACACCCGCTCACACAGTCCCTGCCCCCACCCAATCATAGGAGAGAGAATTAAAGAGATAAATGGCAAAGAAGACTCGTGGGTTGAGATAAGGACAATTTAATAACTAAACTACAATAATATTGGAAATAATACTATATACAAATATGCAATGTGATACACAGTGATTCTGCCCCTCCCCACCTGATGACCAAAGGCCCAGCCCACTCCCGACCAATGACCCTGAAGGAGGGAGGGAATGGGTGATAGACAATGATACTGCCCCCCCCAAAAGGTTCAGCCTGTTTCCAGCTAATGATCCCCAGGAACCTAACGATACTGCCCCCCCCAAAAGGCTCAGCCTGTTGCCAGCTAATGATCCCCAGAAACCGCACTCACGATTCCCCCAAAAGGGGGGGGGAAGGAGAGGAAGGGGGGGTGTGCCGCTCCCGGAGGCACTCACGGAACGGAGATAACAGCCCAAGCATCCCAGTCTGAGAGCTGGCCGAATCAGGGAAAAAAAAACAGCTAATGATCCACCTGGAGAGGGAGGATCCCAGAACTCACGGAACGGAGATAACGAGCGTCCTGGGCCGAGAGCTAATGGCGTCCGTGGGGGAGGGAAGGAAAACAAGGCCTTGGAAGAGCGAATGGAGGGACCTGGAGCAAGATAATCCGGAGCCCAAGGGAAGTGAAAAAGCCAGCTCTCCCGGAAGGGTCCCTACCTATATACTGGGTATGACGTGCCTGGGATGGAATAATTGGTCAGTCTGCTTCTCAATCTTGACCTAAAAGCAAATCCCAAGCTAGAAGCCGGACTGTCTCTCCCTCCCCCGCTCTGTCTGTGGAGAGGAGAGAGGCTGAATGTATTTTGTCCTTGAGAGTATCCTAGCAATAACTATAAACGTTCTTTTCCTATCAATTTTCTCCTGAGCAGGAATCCAAAACATAGCTTCTTGCTAACTATTTATGAAGAGAAGGAAGAAAGAAAAAAAAATTAACACTCCTCTGCTTAACCCACGACAATCTTTAAATAGTTAATCTATTTTTTTCTTTGTTATATAAGAAAAAGAACAGATAAAACATGAAGAGAACCAGGCTGTCTGTTTCCTTTGAAAAGTAATAACGTTTGAAAAGTCATTTTATCTGTACCAGTCACATTAAACTTACATTGTAATAATAAGCGAGGTCTCCGAGTATTATAGTCTTTAATTCTTATTAATGATACTTTGGGAAAAAATATAATAACTGATCATTGTTATTGTTGTTGTCATTGTTGTTCATTTAAAAAAAAGGGGAAAGAAAAGATAAAATACAGTACCAAAGGAATTATGTCTATGATAATATTAGAAGCTCCTGTTATATGTAAACCTTTTATTCTCATCCCTATAAAAAATTGACATTGATCTCATTAACCTTTTAGGATCCCCTCCCTACAGAAGGTAGACCCTGGCTAGGCTGACCTAGAGTGGAAAAAGGGATTAGAGCACAGGCTCCATTGTGGAGTTTGATGGTGTTTGTGCCCTCTGCACAGGAAGAAAGATTGGCACGGCCCTTCGATCAGTACTTCTCCAGTGAGGGAAGGGGAGATGGCGCACGTGAAGTGGAACTTTTCATATAAAATGGCACAAAACTGAAATGAGTAGGTCACTACCTGGGAACAACCAGCCTATGACTTTTGTACTGTAGGGTACTGCACTGCAAACTTAAAGGATGTTCTACCTAACTTGTCAGTGTTTAGCTGAATAAAGACGAAATGTAAAATTATCAGTTAGATTTAAGGGAAAAATAGTAACCCCCCAAACAAGCAAACAAAAAAAATCAACCCAAAAGCAGGATGTGTGACTTATTCCAAGAGCAAAGTTGCAATTAAGAGGATTTTCTATATCTAGACCTATTTTGCCTCTTATCTTGCCTTTCTTTTTTTTTTTTTTTTTTTTAATACTCAGGGTCTGATATGCTATTTGCTTCTTCTTATTTGCTACCTGCTCCTTAGCCCATTCCTGACTTGTCATATTTAATCTTACTTCCTGAAACATCCTTCCATGTAATGCAGTCAGATCTACTTGTTCTTCTTTTAAAAACATCCTCTGATAGTAATTTATTCCATCAAGCATTTCAGTCTTAATCACATGCTATTGTATGATCAGTGTGTATTGGAGCTACAGAAAAAAACCAAAACCAAAACAGTTCTTCAAGAAAGAGAGCTTGTTTGTACAATGTTCATTTAAAAGAGCATAAATATTAGTAATGCATCATGGGTTAAAAATCAACCAGTTAATTAGTTCATGTATGTTGATTAGAAAAGTTAGTTGACATTAAATGACTTGCTTCAAAAAAGGGACTTGAGTTTTGCAAACACAGAACGTCTTAAATTGAATTCATGACCCCAGTGTCTAAGAACTAAGGGAGAGATTCAGTTCACCTAAACTTAGAAGCCAAATTGTGAGTGAAGCCTAAAAACCTAACTCATCTCTAATTAGGGGAGAGCGAGAGAAAAAAAAGAGAGAGAAAGCATTTTCAGAAGGCAAATCATCCCATTGCAAGACTGATGCCTTCAATAGGTGGAATGTATCACCTTCTCAGTGTCATTCACCAGTGAACACAGGAAGCCAGGATGATTAATTAGAAGTATGTGACTAGCTTTTAGATTGCTAGTGACACTTGAGATGAAGCTCAGTCCATCAGAATTAGAGTACAGAATATTGCATAAAAGTAAAGAAGCTCTACTCTCTAGTTACTACATCACAACCAGACAAAAGTTGAATCAGCCACAGAAACAGAAGGGAAAATATGCAAAGTTTCTTAACATAACATAGTGATTTAGAAGTGACTCTTGTTCCATAATGCATTCACCAGAGATAGGTGAAGTAGGGAATACTAGAGAGCAATTAGCTAAACAGAGAGATAAAAAAAGTTAAGAATGCATGTAGATTTCAAACAATTAATTACCCTTATGTGTCTCATAAGAGTTGGCACTGGAGATATTTCACGCCTCCTTTGATGTTCATAGTATCTCACTGAGGAGGCATTTCAGCATAGCAAAAAGTGCTGAATTGGTTTACTGACATATATTCTCCCATCCTTGTCTTCATTACGGCTCTGCAGTTCTTGCATTCCTACCAGCTTGTTGATTCAGTCTAGCCAACACATGGCTCTAGTAGGACATTCTTTGGTATCTACCTTCTAAGTGTTAAATAAGTCTCAACTATCTTCATTTTCTGCATCAATGTAATAATTTTTAGATAATATGTAAAAGGCGGCTAGGAACGCCTATGCTGATGGCTGGACAGGCTCGATCAATGGGCTGAGGCCAATTGTATGAGATTCAACAAGGCTCTGTGCCGGGTCCTGCACTTAGGTCATGACAATGCCCTGCAACGCTACAGGCTTGGGGAAGAGTGGATGGAAAGCTGCCTGGCAGAAAAGGATGGCGGTCTTGGCTGACATCCAGCTGAGTGTGAGCCAGCAGTGTGCTCAGGTGGCCAAGAAGACCAATGGAGTCCTGGCTTATATTACAAGTAGTCTGGCCAGCAGGACTAGGGAAGTGATTGTTCCCCTGTACTTGGCACTGGTGAGGCTGCACATTGAATATCGTGTTCAGTTTTGGGCCTGTCAAGACAAGAAAGACATTGAGGTGCTGGAGTGTGTCCAAAGAAGGGCAACAAAGCTGGTGAAGGGTCTGTAGCACAACTCTTATGAGCAGCAACTGAGGAACCTGGCTTGTCTAGTCTGGAGAAAAGGAGGCTCAGGGGATACCTTATTACCCTTATCACTCTCTACAACCATG
Source organism: Syrrhaptes paradoxus (assembly GCA_013400615.1). Lineage (NCBI taxonomy): Eukaryota > Metazoa > Chordata > Aves > Pterocliformes > Pteroclidae > Syrrhaptes > Syrrhaptes paradoxus. The sequence goes on from VZTO01001666.1 coordinate 96,362, forward strand.
TGAAAGGAGGTTGTAGTAAGGTGGGTGTTAGTCTCTTCTGCCAAGTAACAAGCAATAGGATGAGAGGAAATGGCCTCAAGTTGCACCAGGGGAGATTTAGATTGGATATTAGGAAAATTTTTTTCACCAAAAGGATTGCCAAGCACTGGAACAGGCTGCCCAGGGAAGTGGTTGAATCACCATCCCTGGAGGCATTCAAAAGCTGTGTAGATGTGGTGCTTAGGGACATGGTTTAGTGGTAGACGTGGTAGTGTTAGGTTAATGTTTGGAGCTGTTGATCTTAAAAGTATTTTCCAACCTAAATGACTATATAATTTTATGTTTCTACATTCTCTATAAACTGGATGTGATTCTGGATGACAACTGAGTTAATAATCCTCCAGCTATGAAACACCAATGGAACACTGATGTTTTCAAAAGCTTTCATGGATGCAGATGCCTAAATTTCAGTTCCCCCTAAAGACATCAGAATAAAATGTCTAACCTTGCATTTACGAAAAAATGCACAAAAGTTACAGACCAGTGGACACATGTCGCTTTATAGTTTCTGTTTTCTTTGAAGTTTTTGGGTAGCTGACTGCTTTTAAGATATCAGACAGTTCACAGCTTGTCTTTTTCAAATTTTACTAAGTCTTCTAACTGAACTAGTCCCTTGCTGCTACAAAAGATGTTTTATTTTTTTTTCTGTTGTGGAGTTTCTGTAATAGCTATCATTGACTATTTCCAAGAAATTTTTTCTCTGAACTTCTGAAAAAACTTTCTGGACTGACTTTGCAAGCCCACTAACATAAATCTAACCATTCCACTAGTCTCATTAGTTTTACTAGTCAATTATCATCCCTGGTCTGTCAAAATTGTGACACCATATTATGAATAAGTACTTAGTAGTTAGTTCAGCAATTTTAAGAGTAACAATTTCTTAACAACTTGTTAGTGTACAAAACTGTCTGAACAGATTCTTTTAGATATTCCACACAAGAGGGTTTAATGTCTTCATAACCAGTTCATCTAGTCATCTGATGTAGCCAATTGGTCCACACAACTTATGCAGCAATTTAGCTAAAAAAATTCCCATCCTCCGGTCCCACAGTCCACTTCTTGTGGGATATGTTTAGCTTTCTTTACGATGGTTGTGGTCACTCCTGAAATTCTTCCTTGAGCTTCATAAGTACATTGTCTGTGCCCATCTGCTCCAAACCTTCTTCCATTGTAGGGGTTGATTGGTCACACAACTACAAGTCACCCAGTTTTATTTGATTTCCCAGACTATCTGAGTAGTCCTATAGATAAGGAATACACATAAGTCCAAGATACTGTTTGACTTTCCAAACAAAGCTGATTAAGAAACAAGATACAAAAACTGTGCAGGAATAAACTTATTTCTGGTGCCCTACACCAGTTCCCAGAATTCACCACCTGATTTCTGAATAACTTGAAGGACTAACTAGTATGGATTTTGTAAAAGTGTTTGTAGAATGTTATAAAGAAACTTAAATTAATTAAAAATTTATATTACCTAGAAAATGTAATATATAGTTGTGATAAGTGACAATTAGTTGGTTCAAAGATTAACACAATGGTTTTCCTCAAACTAGTATCCAATATTGTGGGTTTATGCACCAATAATATACTGTTTATGTAAACTGTTTGGGCAGGATCTTGACAGGGATGATGACTGTTTTCCCTATGGCTTTATTTTGGAGAGGAAACATTCAGTTCAGTAACTGCTGAGTGCTCAGCTGCTCAGTCATGCTGTCTAGAAAATTTCATTTCTGTCAGGCATTGTGTCAGTAACTGTCACAGCAATAAGTAGCTAGAATGATAAAGACATCAATGCTAAAAAAAATTACACACAATTATTTTATGAATGACTGCAATATATTTTTATTTATGTCTTTGCTGTTTCAATCTTTAAAGTTATACCAAACTTTGGAAATGCCATGATAGTGTCAGAATTGATGATGAGAAAAAGAGAATATGTGTTTTGAGATTGATGCATGAAGAGAATATGCATGAGAAAATATGATTTTTAGGGTTTTATGTTACTAATCACAAATGGTGTAAATGACTTTTGATTTCCTGGCTTATTATAAATACCATAGGGAAGATGTTAAGTTGTTGTTTAAACTGGTATCAGAAAACAAGAGTTCAGCAAAAAAAATCTGTTGCAACATTTCAATCAATATATTAAGTTCCTCTTCAGGGATAGGCAAAACATTAACACATTTTCATCAAAGGAAATGAAAATATTTCTAGTTTATATGGATTATGTATATAGACAAGTATACACACACATCAGTTCAGCGTATTTGGAATTCACTCAGTCTTGTTTCTGTGAAAGTTCTTAGCTTAGTGTTTGACAAACAACTTTTTTGTTGTTACTTAATATATTGTTACCCTTTGCTCTAGACCCCACACAATGATTCTTAATTTTTTGGTAACAGTTGCTTGCAGTGCATTAATCCAAAATGGTTTAATACATAGATGTTATATAAACTTTCCTGACCCATAGAAGTGTTCCATTGCCCACATCAAAACAAAACAAAAATTCCAGTTAGAAGCACTAAAAGTGTATATGCAAAGTTGTACGTGCCAATGCTAAATAGTGCGTTCTTTGTCCCTGTAGAACTATTCAGATCTGAAATCATGCAGATAAATTAGAGAAATAAGTATTTTGCATATTCTAGGATACGGATGTATATATTGACTTTGCTGACTGTCACTGACAAGAAATAAATGTGTTAGGGTTAGGGGGTTAGGATTAGGGTTAGGGTTAGGGGTTGTTAGGGTTATGGTTAGGGTTAAGGTTAGGGTTAATGTCATTAGGGTTAGGGTTATTGGGGTTAGGGTTAGTGTTAGGGTTAGAGTTTAGGGTTAGGATTATGGGTTAGGGTTTAGTGTTAGGGTTAGTGTTAGGGTTAGGGTTATACGATTAGGGTTAAGTGTTAGGGTTTAGGTTTAGGGTTAGGTTTAGGGGTTAGGGTTAGGTGTTTAGGGTTAGGGTTAGGGTTAGGTTTAGGTTTAGGTTTAGGGTTGGGGGTTAGGGCTTAGGGCTTAGCGTTATGGATAGGGTTAGGGTTAGGGTTAGTGTTACGGTGAAAGTTTAGGGTTAAGATTAAGGGTTAGGGTTTAGTGTTAGGGTTAGTGTTACAGTGAAAGTTTAGGGTTAAGATTAAGGGTTAGGGTTTAGTGTTAGGGTTAGGGTTAGTGTTTATTGTTAGGGTTAAGCATTTGGGTTTAGGGTTAGGGTTAGGGGTTAGGGGGTTAGGTTTAGGGTTAGTGTTTGATTTAGGTTTTAGGTTTAGGGTTAGGGTTAGTGGTTTGGGTTAGGATTAGTGTTAGGGTTAGGAGTTGTTAGGGTTAGGGTTATGCTTAGGGTTAGGTTTAGGTTGAGTGTTTGGTGTTGTTTGGGTTAGGATTAGCGTTATGGTTAGGATTAGGGTTAGGTTTAGGGTTAGGGTTAAGTTTAGGGTTAGGGGTTGTTAGGGTTAGGGTTAGGATTAGGGGTTGTTAAGGTTAGGGTTAGGATTAGTGTTTAGGGTTAGGGTTAGCGACTGTGGTTAAGGTTAGGGGCAGGGTTAGGTGCTAGGTTTAGGGTTAGTGTTAGGGCTAGTGTTAGGGTTAGGGTTAGGTTCTAGCTTTGTGGCGTGTGTTTGTGTGTGCGCTTGCATCTCTGTGTGTGTGGGGGGGGCTTGCATGTGTGTGTGCATGCACGTGTGTGCGTGTGTGTTTGTGTGCATGCGCGTGTTTGGGTGCCTGTGTTTTTGTGCACCTGTGTGTTTGCGCACGCTTGTGCGCATTTGTGGGCGCGTCTGCTTGTGTGCATGTAGTGTGCGTCTGCATGCGCACGTGTGTGCGATTGTGCGGTTCATGTGTGCGTGTGCGTTGCTTGTGCGTGTGCGTGTGTGCCTGTGTGCATCTCTTTGTGTGCCTGTGCATGTGTGTGTGTGAGTGTGTGTGTGTGTCTGCATGTGTGGGTGTGCGGGCACCTGCCTGCGCGCGCGTGTTTGCGTCTGCACTCTGTTTGAGTGTTTGTGTGCACGCGCATGCATGTGTGCTTGCGCATGTGTGCACACGCGTGTGTGGGTGCATGTCCGTGTGTGTGCGTGCTTGTGCGCTTTTGTGAGTGTGGGTGCTTGTGTGTTCACACGGGTTAGGGTTAGGTTTAGGGTTAGGGTTTAGGGTTACGGGCTAGGGTTAGGGGCTAGGGTTAGGGGTTAGGGGCTAGTGTTAGGTGCTAGGGTTAGGGTTAGGGGCTAGGGTTAGGGTTAGGGTTTGGGTTTGCGTTAGGGTTAGGGTTAGGGTTAACATTAGGTTTAGGGACTGGATGTCCTGACTGGTTTGTGTTCTGTTCAACATCTGTCTTTTGTTGGGTAGATACCTTAAAAGAAATCTTGATATCCACATGATATATACATCCCACATAATAACAACATTTTAGACTTCGTAGGGTTAATTATTGTGATTCTGTTCTTATAACTTCTGAACTGACAAATTTCCCTGGGACAAACTCCTAATTTGTTAACACTTAGAAGATACATACTGTTGTTTACAGCAATAAGCTAAATGCCATCTTCAAATCCATCTGAATTAAATGTTGTTGCCAACATCTTCTTACTGCAAATAAGTTTTCAGGGTAAAAAAACGATGTCCGTATCATAATTTCTGTCATTATTTTTGTTAATCCTGGTCCCCAGGGGAGAAACATAGCAAGTCTCCCATGTGGAATAGGAGAGAACAGAGAGAGACTTTGACTCCACTGGTTTCAGTGGGGCCAAGATCTCGCAGAGGACTTTGAGCATGAGAGCACGCAGCAGTCCTCTTGCTTCCTGTATAACTCTTCAGCAATAACAATGTGTGCTTGTCTATTCACACAGATAATAAAAAACATGCAAAGATTATCTTGAACCTCACAATTTCAATTTAATCCTCTACTTAATAAAAAAATATTCTAGCTTTTCCTAATAAAAAGTTCAGGTTCTGTTTTGGGCCCAGACTGTCAAACATACAGGTTTACGCACTGCTGTAATAAAATTGTGCAGTGAAAGTATCAGAGAAGGAGGCCATAATACCCTTTCAGGATGAGTTAAATAGCACACTAACATTACCTTTCTAATTTACTATGTCAGCTACATGGATAATCTAATTTATTTCAGTCAAACATTTCCAAAGGTTAGCAAACCCTTACTATTTAAACTATTTCCACTCACCTGGCTCCTTTTTTTTTTTTTTTGACTATATTTCAGAAGGTTTCATTTAAAAAAAGAGTTGGCAACTCTGAAGAAATAATGATTTCTATTCAGGGAAAAAAAGTAAATGATTAACTGCTGAGAGAATGATAATCTTTGCAGCTTCAGGAATAAAACCACATATGAATGCAATACCTATATTTAAATATTTCTCTCTATATTTATGTAATGTTTATCATCATGGGGTTGAATAAAAGAAAAATAAGTTATTGCCTCCATTTAGCATCATGGAATTAAATAATATAAATATAAGTGATTTGTCATTAAACCTGTCTCTAGAACAGTCAAATATTGAACAGCTATATATTCAGTAAGTATACATTCAAGAGGCTGTACAAATTCTTTAGTTTTACTACCAGAGATGATGATGAATTTTCAGAGAGTTAAGTTTTTTGGTCAAAAAGTACAATTTAATCAAAAGCATAGTCCTTCAGAGGAATGCATTTTGATATTTTTTTCACAGGGAAAGACATCTCAGGTACAAGACTGGATTGCCCATGAGCCAGCCTTATAAAAGAAATGTGAATAGTGCAATCATCCAAACATTCATTTGAGTTATGGCAGAGCAGAAATCTGGAGATTTCCCACATTAAAATATTTGTCCTCATTAAGACAAAAAAAGAAGAGTGAACTTGTCGAATTTTAATGTGTCATTAAATATTTTGCTAAGTTTTGTAGGAGATAAAAAGTCAGTTTTACCATTTCACATTGAATGTATATTCAGGTACAGAGGTAGCCCAAGATGGTCTGTGTGTTCTTTATTGCTGTTTGCAGTACCACAAGCACCTGCTATTCTACCTGTGAGATCAGCAGGGGGATCAAGCTGTAGAGAGCATGTTTCTTACCTCTACATTTCTTCTCCATCTGCCTCTTAATCCAGTAATGACCCAGTGAAACTCTGTTATAACAAAGAAGCTCCCAGCGAGTCCCAAAGAATGTAAGAACATGTTATTAATTGACTGTTCTCCCCCTTTTCTGCCCATTTTAACAATTTTTACAGGTACCCTCTCTTCAGAGAGCCAGAGGGATGCATATAGCCTTCGATGATTTTCTAAAGTTGTCACAAACTAGAAGTCACAAACAGAAGTAGTATTAACAGTTAAAAAAGCTGCACCAAGTTTTGCCCCAGACCTGCTTGAATAGTTTTTGTTTGTTGTTCATTGAGGGTAAATTTAGTCTGGTTCTGTGTAATGTTTCACCTCGGCATAAGAATGTTTGAAATGAAACCAGCATTAAAAATTTGAAGTTTTTTTCTGTTGTGAAGAGCTGAACAGTAGCAACATACATGGTCAGGCAAAATAATGATATTTTTTGTAAGGTTAGAGTTCTATAATTAGAGCACATTTAAAGCAAATGTTTCTAATGTGGTCCTGAAGTGGTCAGGCAGTTGGGCTAGGTAATAACTGTAGGTCCCTTCCAACTGAAATAGTCTATTCTATTCTATTCTATTCTATTCATCAATCTCAATGATATCAAGGACTATTTACCTTCCTAAAATGTAGTGGGACAACAAAAACATAAATTTCTTAATATTGAGCACAAGTTTAAACATTTTTTGACTTGAAGACTTAAAAAATGCATGTGGGTTGCTTATATTGTTGTAATTATTTTTAGATGTAGATAGAAGAAAAAATTACTCTAGTTCTAAAACATTGTCTTTATGATATTGCAGGACTGATTAACAAAATGTCCTTACACCTTACACCTTACACATATCAAATACGTAATGGACAGCTCTTTATCTTCTGTCACCTCTCATTTGCATTTTTAAAGGCCTTACACAAAATAGTACTTTTCTTTAAAAGGAAAAAAAATGATTTTACCTGTTATGCTGACATGGACCCCAGTACCCAATGCCAATATGCAATACATGGACCCCAACAGCTGTTTTATAGGGTTTTAGTATTTTTCCTGGCTTAAGAGGAAATTTCTGTCATTGAGGATTTCCTACATCTGTTGAACATCTATTTGTTTTACTTGGGATGTTAAGATTAACAACAGTAAAAGTATACTGTCAGGTGCATAGGTAACAAAAATTCTTCTGAGTATACAGTATAGCACAGCATAGACAAAGAAAGGTACTGAATTCCAAGAGTCTGTATGAATAGTTGTCTGGTTTACTTTGTCTTATTCTTTACATACTTTCCTTCTTAGCACATGCTGCTTTACATGGATTTTGTAGTCTTTTAAAATTCTTTTTATTTTTTCTATTAAGAGATATTTACATGTTTCTGGTTAAAAACCCCAAACATTCCAATCAAATGGTATCTCAGTAACCTGATTAAAGAGGTAACAATATATGAAAAATGAAAAGTTGGTGGAAGATTATACTAAGGAACTGGAGGGATATGTGGTAGATACAGCTCTCTCATATTTTCCCTTAAGAAAAAGAAGTGAACAGGGATTTTTAGATTATATTAAAGAAAGACTGAGCACTAAGGAAGTCAGAAAGACTAAAAGCAGGCAGAACTTAGCAACTATTTTTGAAAAGATAGGATACTATGGAGGAATAGGCCTAAACTAGACATTTTCTGACAGATAAGGAATTCACCTGTCCTTGGTACCTGGAAACCTCATAAGGAAAGAATTCATGGAGGTTTCCAAAAAAACTACTTATATGTGACTATGTGGAGATATAAAAATATTGTTCACCACATATTTCACAGAATCACAGA
>VZTO01001667.1:0-51904 GCA_013400615.1 Syrrhaptes paradoxus
TACAAGCACACTTTTGGAAAAATGTCACCTTTTTAATTATGTCCAAGTAGGTAACCAATGCCTCAAAGTTAATCTAAGACAGAAGATGCAACTGGATCATTTACCTTGAACTCCTGCCTAATATAGGCCGTAGGACCTACTTAAATCATCTCCGGAGAAAAATATCACTTAATTCTACAATGTCTCCTCCTTATGCAGAACAATGACTACAAAAAAGAGACAAAAGCCAGGATAGGCCTTGCAGTTTTCCCTCTTCTTATAGAAATTGAGCACACATCTGTCTCCTTGCATTCCCTGAGAACACTTTTTTTTTTTCAAACCAAAACTGTAGCTTTAATGCCTTCTCAACTTAATGTCTTTGACTTCTCATAAAGTGAAGGAAGGATGGCAGTGAAGGAAGGATGGCAGTAAAGGATGCTATGTTGTTTCTGAACAATCAGTTTGCCTTGCTGATCTCTCAAAAATATGCTACATACAGAGTTGTGTGTCACATGTATACTCTAATGTGGCTGAGCCGGATCTTAACCCCCAACACCCTGCTGTGTCCCTTGTCCTTCCTACAATGTCCAGTTTTGCCATTTATCAGAATGGTTAGCGTCTGACAACCTTCTCTTCATACAGTAATATTCTCTCCATCTTAGTACTTGTATTATGCTCCTTTTTTTTCTCTGTTAGCTAACGTCTAACACCCTTTTGCCTTTCCTAAAACCTTCATCCATTCCTTCTCATTTGTCATTGCTAACCTATTAGCAAATTTATGTCCAGTCTCAGCCTCTCTAAATTTAATATCAAATTGTCAGCTCCTGTTATCTCCTTTCAGGTAGGATGAAGAACACTCTAAAAGACTATTTCTCATGTTTCCTGTGACCAAGATATCCCTTAATTTCCCCCCTAGGAAGCTAAATTCATGAAGCTCCCTGTGTCTCTCTCCAAGAGGGTGTGCTTTCCAAAGTCACAATAAGCCTCAAGGTCTCCCTTAAAGACACTTCAGTTATCAGTATATTTTTCAAGTAGAATTAAGCAGGATATTTCAAAAGTTTTACACATCAGGTCCTAAACTCTGATGTATTCCACATCCCAAAACCTGTTCTACTCTGCAGTCCTCAGTGATGCACCTATGCTCTTCGCTGGACCTTTGGCTACACCACCAGACTGAAAATTTGTGTTTGGCCGACGACCAGCCAAGGAGGCGCAGGGCTTTTTGCAGATTCATTGCTTTCCAAGGCAGAAGTCCTTGATTTCATACACAGCCTCTATTATCTCTTTTGACATATGACTTCAAATTTGGCCAGTTTATAATACCTGTGTTTTAACCAGAACAGTCTGGCACTGCTTTTACTCTGACCTACCACGACAACTCACACCATCCCATCTACCCTTTTTATGTACCGCCACAGCATTAGGTCTCTTTCAATACACTGAAATTTCTGCAGTACTCAAAGACCTTTTGAAAACTCAGCATGACAGATGCAAACGCTGTTCAACTGACTCCTTTAGAAATCAGATTGGAAAATCAATGCCCTAGCCCATTCTCATTATTAAAGACAGTTCTGAGCTTCTTTCGCATAGACTTGCATCGGATTCTAAGTCCTCACTATGTTTTGATTTGTCTGATTTCTTTCCACCCAGTTAATATAGCACCGAAGTTTCAGGAGGATCATGGTTTTCCTCTAGCTCATTTCGACAGATATTTCTCTGCTGCTGGGAGAGATGAGTAATGGCATTGTTTGGAGGTGGAAAATCAGGGTAGACATTGATTTTTAATGGTTTTTGTTACTTTAGCTCAAAATTTATAGCTCTAAGCAGTTACACATTTTTTTTTTTTTACTGTAGGTCTACACACGACTCATTCGCTTCTCCCTCAGCCAGCTTATAACGAATACGTCTAGAAATGGTGTATTCCTTTTGTAAGCTTCCTCTCAGAAAGGCACTCACTCCCATTAGAATTATAACAATAGATCTCCAGGTTTCCCATGAGAAAGCTTCATATGAATTCTCTAAGCATATTCATTATAATGTCAGTTGCGTAGATAAAGCAATTCTCCTTGCTTAAAAATCCAGTTGTGATTTCAAAATCCAGTGTTTAAATTATCTTATATGTTTATTGACAAAAAGATGTACAAGTACCTCATTGTGTAGTGCAGTCCTCTTTCTGCTTTGGAAATACAATAAAAATATCTGTTTTCCAAGTATTTATTTGATAACTACATTTGCCAATGTTTTATATAAACTGATTATTCATATTCCATTTCTCATTCCTAAATAAATATTGGATGGACAAGTAGTCAGTGCCCATATTTTAGCATTTTTAAAAGTTCAAGGGACATTTTAAGAATTCAAAATTATTCTTTCCCATTTTTCCTGAACTGTAAATTTTGCACTTCTATTAAGACTCTTGCACTAGGTATTTTTCCCTGTGTACTCTCCAAAGTGGACTTCAGAAAGTAGGCTACTAGACTACATATTAGGAAGTGGGTATTTTCATGTCACTTTTACAGCTGACCTGCTTTTCTGTGCTTCAAGTTTCCCCATCATGAAATATGACAAAAACACTAGGTACATTATCGTCATCACAGTTGGGAGAAATACTTGCACTTTAAAGCATTAATTAACATTATTAAAGGTAAAAGTAATAAGCTCATAATTTATTTTAGTGAGGTTTCTTTTCTTATATACTTTAATTCCATTTAATGACAATCTATGTATTAAAGTTTCACTGTGAAAGTATGTTAACAGGACCTCTCTTCTGCTTTGCAGGTGAGGTATAGGAAATGTGTACTGTGCTTCAAGTGCAAGGAGCTAAACTCTGCAAAATTAAAAACCACTCAAAAAATAAATTATTCATAGAATTCAGTCAGAATTCATATATCACATTAAGCTGCATAAGGTGACTCTCAAGCCATGCTTGAGACTCACGAGCTAGGTCAAATTCTTAGGGTAAGGCAGTATCTTGCAATATAAAACATGCATGAGCAGCGTACAATTGCTTCTCAACTACTTACAGCTTCAGAGTACCTGGAGTTACCTTACTCACTTGACAATTAGTTGTAGTTTTCAATATAGGGACAAAATCTGAGAGGAAATGGTCTATATCATATAATTCCAAAGAACTGCTACATGCTAGAAAGTGGGTCACTGTTCCTGCAAAACTATTTGCAAAAAAGTATATCAGATCAATTCTCGACCCTCTTTTCAAAAGAAAGAGATTTTTTTCCCTTCATAGAGTTAGAGACAAGCTAGATAGTAGTTATAAGTGGAAGACAAATAATCTTACTGCTTCAAATATAACTGCATAAGAACAGAAAATAACTGCAAAGCTGCATCCAAAGAGCAAATTAGAAAACTTTATTGTGATACCGTATTCCTATGTTACGATGCACAGCAATGACAGTTGTGGAATTCAGTCTGGGTAAGCCAGCAGATTATTTCCTCCTTTTTTTTCCCCCTTATTTCTCTCCATCTTTGCAGTGCCATTCCCTACCAAAGCGGCATACTGATTCCTCAAGGTTGAGTGGCCCTAATTTATGCATTACAATTTATTTTAAATTAATAAAAAAATGAAAGGCAATTTTCTGCCATGCAAAACATTGCTTTTTCTGAAGAGACAAATCCAATACGTCAAAGACGCCTTTTAAAAAGTCCTGCCTCGAAAATGACCATCTTTGCTGCAAGATGATTACTATCATCTCCAGAACGATTCATTTTCTACCAGTAAATTGAGGTTCATCATTCTCATTTATTTAAATGTATATATCATTCTATATCTACATGTTATTTGCCAATGTCAGTTTCAAAACCAAGTGAAAACTGAGTCAAACCACTGTTTTGTAGCTCTTTAGTTTGTAGTATTTTTTTCTTCTTTGCTTTCTCAATCTTTCTGCAAGAAGATTCCTACGTACTTTCTGGGAAAAGTCAGCAATCCAGACACACGTTACTCCCTTTTATTGTGCACGTACCCTCCTATTATATGCTCCAGAAGCTTTTATTCAGAACTGGTATTTTTGTTTGGAAGTCACATTTGCAGCCCTGCTCATTAGTGACTAGTGCTGATTGATTTGAAGTATGGCAGGGCAGGACACTTCAGGTTTGCTTGGGTGATATGCTTAGATGGATTTCTGCACTAAGGCTTTTCACGGCAGTTTGGAAAAGCCAAATGGCATGGAGCAGAATACCTATTTGTTTGCAATTCCTGAATATTGGTGTGCTATCCAAGCACTCAGAACACCCCCACATCTGTGCTAAACTCTCAAATCAAGAAGGATTTATTTATGAAAATGTTTCCAGGCAAAACTGTTGTCCAATAACAGCAGAAATTCTAAGCTGAAGGGAAAAGTTCTGTTTTCCTGCATCAGCCTGGAGGGCTAGGATACAGCTCCAAAAGGCTGCCCGGTTTCACTCTGCAAAGATATTTTCCATTAGACCAGTAGTATATAGTTCACACTTTATTCCTTTCAGAAACTGCAATATTCTGCAAGTTTAACTCTGTAAAAGGCTTCGCTAGCCACTGTGATTTGCACCTGCAGAGGGAGTTTCGCTCTGCCTGTGTTAGTACCCAGTTACCCTGGGATGGCACAAGGCACCCCTGGGATGTTTCTGCTCTCCTTTCACTGCCAGGGCAGCTTCACAACCAGCCTGCATCAGATGCTCACTTTCCAAACAGCAAACAGGAGTGAGATAAAGCTTGGACTTCATCAGCTACAGATAACAGAGTAAATAAGCTGAGAGGCCACATCCTAAAGAGCTACATCTAAAGAAAGGGCAATTTTCATGCAAAGCCATAAATAATACAAAAAAAAAAAAGCTGCAGAATTACTCTGCAAACTATCTGGTGAGAGCAAGGGAGTTGGGAAATGAGAGTAAGGCAATAAATGAGTCATATTACCTGAAAAATAAAATGTCAATATAATAATAATTTAAAAGAAACAGCAGCAGAACACTGCCTCTAGGCAGCTATGACTTGCATGAAGTAACTTTTAATGTAATAGGTAACTCAAGGTCTCAGTGATCTTGGCAAAGTTAAAGAGGTAACTTTTAAGTAGAGATGAACATGAATAAGGCTTTTTCCTGTACTCACTTTTTGAACTCTTAAATAACTGCTGCTTAACTTTCCAACTTTTCTTCATTTTTGATAGGGAATATACATTATTGTCACTATTGGGGATTTTTTTCTGTGGTTGATTTTTAATTCGTTTCGATCACTTTCAGAATACTTTCTAGCATTGTGTAATTGCCTTCTTTGTAGCATCCGTATTTTCTACTGACATGCTCTCCCTGAAGAAATTCCCTGTGAGTTTTCAATGCAGAGAGTTTAAGTAACTTCACGCTTGAAATTCAATATATTGGTGAATGAAATTTCTTTTACTCCTTTGGGAAGAAAATGTCTCAGTGTGTCAAGTGACTCATTAAATTTAAACAAATATATCAAGCTATCTACAATTTTCTTCTTCTGCTTGAGTATTCTTCAAAGCTTAAAATTATTTTTTTAAATCTCAAAGTACCACAGCAAACTTTCATAACAGAATAATCCGTTATTTAAAATTTCTCACACAACAGGAAACTCCCATCATCTTCCCTGGACCTGAGGACTCATTCAAATAAATTGTGAACCCCCATCCAAAGAAACACTCAGAAAGCACTATATGAATTACTAAAACCAATGACTACAGAGCTTCCAAAATAAATACACAAATGAATAAAAGCCTAATTCATAGTAATAAAAATATTCTTTGCTTTGGAAAGCTTGAATCATCAAGTGTAAATCCAAATTATGTATTTGTTTTTTTCTATCTGCATTATAAAGCCAGCACCCATGCATGGGAAGGTACAACCTTTACTGAAATAATGCCCTCAGAGGAGTTTAAATGACAATGCAGTAAAGGAAATACAATATTCTGATTTAACTGATTTCTAAGCTGAAAGAGAGTAGATTTAGATTAGATATTAGATAGAAATATTTTCCTCAGAGGGTGGTGAGGCAGCGGCCCAGGTTGCCCAGAGAAGCTGTGGATGCCCCATCCCTGGAGGGGTTCAAGGCCAGGCTGGATGAGGCTTTGAGCAACCTGGTCTAGTGGGAGGTGTCCCTGCCCATGGCAGGGGGTTGGAACTAGATGATCTTTAAGGTCCCTTCCAAACCAAACCATTGATAGCATGATTCTAACTGAGCTAGCATCCATTCAATGTTTTTCAGACACTTAGATTTAAAAACAGGATTCTAAGATAACAATATCAAAATATGAGTGGCTTTGACAGGGACCCAGAGGGAGCTAAAAGCAGAGTAATGTTTCAGCTTCTTTTCCTAATCACGGGGTACCTATAAACTGTAGACGTTACAATTTTTCCCTAGTCAGTTATAGCCTTTTTCCCTCCTTCATCACCCCCTTTTGTGACTTTGCACCTTTTCTGTGGTGACTATTGGGATGAGAAGTGCTGCCACTCCCCAGGTGGGAAAGGACGCACCCTCTGCTCAGCTGTAGCAATGAGAAAATACAGGACACGTCTTTCTTATAAACAGAGGCTGAAGGGAAAGCCACGTGCTTTTTAGCACTTGCCCTGGATAACTCCAGTTCTTCTGGCAGTGGATATTCTGAAGCAGTCCGCATCATCCCTACTTGGAGAGGACAACATTAAACAGACAGTCCTATCACTGCTTTAGGGAAAACTGTTAACAGCAATAACAATAAATGAAAATATTTTGTTCACATCTCTAAGAGGGATATAATATAAACATTTGTTCCTTCATTTCTCTAGCCAATAGTCTTCAGTACGTGGGTTTATTGAGTTTCCAGTCCCAGACACTGAACGTGGAGAACGACAGCAAGCACCACCAGGCAGGAGCCTCTGCCCCTCCAAAGGTACAGCCCTTCCTCTCCCAGCTCTTCTGCCTTTCCACTCCTACCCCAGGCTGGCACGTTTTGTACCTGTACCACGAACAGGAGGAACAGGCCCCCACAAGACACACACAGCTCTACAACCAGGAATAGTTTCAGGATAATGATTTTTTTGACAGAATAAGAACAAAGAACAAAATTTTCCAGTGATTAGTTATATTTTGGGTGCCAAATTAGGGCTGCTCTGAGGTGACAGAAAGTCACATGCTTTGGGTGAGTAATATTACAAAAAAAATCAGGCTGTTCCAAGGAATCTTAATTTAGGTCATTGAACTAAAGCAACCAAATTCTGCAGTTGCTTTGGAAAACTTTGACCTGGTATTTCAGTGTCACATTAGCAGGATGGCACACCAGGCTCCTTCAGCTCCTTTCACCAGCTTGCTCCTGCACAACCTAAGGTCAAACAAAATCTGGCAGAGCACAAGAGGTGAAAGCAGAACGCAGACCTTGCATAAGTCATTGCATCCAGAGGCTGGGGAGTCTGCCCTTTCCAACGCTTACAAACCTCTCTGAAGGTAAACAACAGCCACTGACACAACCACCAACTCTACACTAAGACGTGATTGGAATTAGAAAGCACGAAATAATTTCCTGCACAGTGATTGCAGGTACCTGTATTTTCAAGGATCTTCTTAATTGTTTTTTTTCATTTTACAGAACTTTGTGTTACACATACACCAATATACACTGCAAAGACTGTATGGATTCCCAGGAGATCAGGTTTCCACATTGTCTGCACAACAATAAAAAAGGTGGAATTCACATTTTGTGTTTGCTGATAACTCAGATCCATACATAGACTCTTCTGCCTCTTCTTGCCGGCAGACTGTGCTGGCCCCTTCCAGGAACACATTCCTGTGGGTGAGCTTTATTGCAATAAACACCCACAGGTCACTATTCCACTATAAACCTGATATAAACCTGTCAATAAGAAGGATTCTGCCTTTGAATGATAACTTACTTCAGTCTGAGGCTGCAAGAAGAACTACCACTTACTCTCACTTAGGATGCAGGCAGAGCCTAACAAGAAAGAAATGTAATAAAGGCACCCAGTCAGAAAGCTCTCAACAACGAAGAAAACATCTACAGTTCTGCAGAAATAAACAGTCAGGGAGCAACACTGCATTTGGAGAAACCCCGCAGCTACCCAAGGGACACCCACTTCAAAGGATTTACTTTCTCCTGTTGAAAGATGTCAGACCACTCCACTGGGGCTGTTGATGGCTGGATATTGACTTGTGCACTCTGGGTTCTCAAAAGGCATGTGTCCACAGCATAAGCTTTTAAAAATTGATAATATGTTTTCATAGTGGCCATTTCTTGACCGCTCACTTCCACTCTGTTATTTCCACATAAAGCAGGACTTTCCTGGCAATGCGTTGGTCTACAGCCTCATTCCTGAGAGCTCAAAGCATACCGATGTATGAAAAACTAGTGGTAGAACCTTAAAAAAAAGGCAGTAAGAAGATACACTGACTAATGTGCACTCACAGCCCAGAAGACCAATTGTATCTTGGGCTACATCAAAAGAAGTGTGGCCAGCAGGGCAAGGGAGGTGATTCTCCCCCTCTGCTCCCATCTCATGAGACCCCCGCTGCAGTGCTGCATCCAGCTCTGGAGTCCTCAGCACAGGACAGACACAGACATTTTGGAGCGAGTCCAGAAAAGGGCTATGAACTTGATCCAAGGGCTGAAGCACCTCCAGTATGAGGACAGGCTGAGAGAGTTGGGGTTGTTCAGCCTGGAGAAGAGAAGGCTCTGCCTTATTGTGGCCTTTCAGTACTTAAAGGGGGCTTATAAGAAAACTGGGGACGGACTTTTTAGCAGGGCCTGTTGCAATAAGACAAGGGGTAATGGTTTTAAACTAAAAGAGGATTCAGACTAGAGGTAAGGATGAAACCTTTTATGATGAGGTTGGTAAAACACTGGCACAGGTTGTCCAGAGAGGTGTTAGATGCCCCATCCCTGGAAACATTCAAGGTCAGTTTGGAAGTGGTTCTGAGCAACCTGATCTAGGTGAAGATGGCCCTGCCCATGGCAGTGGGTTGGACTAGATGACCGTTAAAGTTCCCTTCAAACCCAAACCATTCTATAATTCTACGAGTCTATGATCAAAAAAGATAGATAGATATAAAAAATAAGACATTGAGTCAAATTGAAATCCTTGTGTCATTGAATACACTCCAATTCCCACTGCCCTTCAGTGTTCAGTGCAATGCATCTCTTGTATTTTTGCAAACTTCCACATTTTCACAAAGATAATTAGTGATGAAAACAGCAAAATTAATTATCTCTTAGGTTTACAAGGTACCAAAGTAAATAAAAGCCGAGGCCTGAATTAAATTCCTTGCTTTAACAAAATGTTTGAGGATTGCTTTTTCCTGTGTTTCCACAGGATTTTTAAATTATACCCTTTAAGTTTATGTATGATTACAGCTTTAGCCTTTCTAGATAACATTTTCATAGAACCTTGAATTTGGTGGAAATGTAAAAACCCAGCCTTTTAGAGAACAATAATTTTGAATGAGAAAAATGAAACATTCTCTTGGCAGTTGGTGTCACTGAAATATCAAGTCAAAGGAAAGAAAGGATATTCAGTCTCTCCACAGAACAGAGCATGGCGTGGATACAGAATAAATATTATCAGCGTTATCACAACACACTCCCAGATGACAAATCATCATTGAGAATTTACTGTTTCGGAATATCTTTAACCTGATTTTCTAAGGAAATAATTATTGTATGTGAGCATCCATGCCTGTCTCTCCCTCAAGGGTTGTAAGCTCAATAGCCAATTGCAACGAAATCTGGAAAAGTGAGGAGGAAACAACACAGTAAGTTCCTGAAAACTTTGTAAAACGATGTGGTTCATTAAAAACAGGGACATTCTGTAACCTGAATTGTTATCATAAGCCAGAGAATCCACATGAGTATAAAAGAAAAAGAAATAGAGACACCTCATGCATGTCTCAACCTTGGGAAAATTTTCAGTCAGAGCTTGACCTGTTCAGATACCAAGGTCAGTCAATCTTGTGATGCAAATGTGCTGGGAACTAGATGTCTTTAGTTCCAGTGTTGATAGAATTCAATTTTTCTGAACAGTCTATTCCACAAAAAGTAATATAATTTCACTTTTATACAGATGCAGAATGAAAATACGTGCCAAAGCATCAAAAGATTCTGTGAAAAGAGCTTTACTAATCATAACTGCCTTCTTTTTCTCTAACATCTAGAAAACAGGCAAGGTTAGATGAGCAAAAAAGTACTGAGATCTGAACTCAGATGTTGAACTCTGCATGAATCCAACATGAATCATTAAGCGACCCACTGTCTTTCTTTACCCTTCTTCAAGGTGACTATTGATATTGGCTGATATTCCATCAACTTCTATTAAAATCCTGTCTTCACTATGTCTCCAAGCACAGTGCTGTCAAGGAGTCAATCAGTTAAAACTTTCCTCCAGCTCAGAGAAGTTAAGCTAGGCTTTGCCACAGAGTCTATTCAGTTATCTCTTACACTGACCACTGATTTACAAGTGCAAATCAGTCTCCTGATAGCGCTGAATAAATTCTTCAAGTCTTGCAGTAATTAAAGAGTAACATCACAGCACTAATAAAAGTAATTTTATGTAGAGTTTACTTTTTATGGTGTCTTTAATATTCAAGCTAGAGCAAGGTAATGGCTTATTTTAAGGAATTTCTTGTAAGTGTGCACTTGGGCATTATAGCTTATTACAAATCACCACGTCTTAGTCTATGCCTGGATCTGCATTTTATGTTTCTAAGTTAGCAGAGAAACTCGCACGTTCTTTGGAAGAGAGAGGTAGTTGAAAGAATTAAAACTGAATTTGATTTCTCTTAACTATGTCATTGTATTACTCAAATAGAATCTTATGAGAGCTCTACTGAGGATCACTTACCTACCAGTGATCCTTGTGGGTGCAGGGATTGGTGATGGCAGCTGATAAGTGGCTGGCACAACCACTTACCAACTTTACAAGAGTAAAAGGACAAGAGCATGCCACTAAGGAGGAGGCTGGCAGAGCCTACTTACAACTTCCCTCACTCCTGCAGCAGGACTGATCACAGCTTTAAGGTGGATCTGCCTCAAATTCATCATCCTTGGGAGCTCTCACTGGAGCCTTTTAAGCTCAAAACCTCAAGTTTTTTTTTAAACTAGGACACAACATTTTAAATGGAAACAGCTGAAGAACATTATGTCAAAGAGCAAAAATAAAAAAGCTTTCTACACAAGCCCACTGTATCCTTGCAGTCATTTCTGGGCATGCCAGCTGGGTCTCAGGCAGCTCAGTGACGCTCAGCAAGCTCTGCACTGTCCATCCCCCCAGTTCCCTAGCAGGTTTCCTTTTGGCATTTTTGAGACCCTGCTGATCTTCTCCCCAGCTCCACATGGGACGCATTCTGCCAGCATGCGCACAGTTGTGCTGTGTTACCCCAAGGGATGGAGCTGTCTCTACATCCTGGGGCAAGGATCATACCTAAGCCAGTAATTGTCTTCAGGAATACATTCCACAAATTCATGTCACCTGTGGATGAAGGTGACCTCCTACAATTAAATTAATGGTGTCCTTGCCAAGTCTATAGAGTCTGGGAGTTGCCATGAAGTAATAAATCCTTTACCACCTTCCCTTTAATTCTGCTATTAAAAAAAAAAAAAGCAGGGAAGAGTGCAAAAGCTCTAATACACCTTCAACCAATTTATCTTTTAGGTTTTAAAATCCCTTAAATTGTATTGACTATTTCAATATGTGGATAAATGTCATGAAGGAAATATCTGATGATTTTGGGGATGCAGAATTCAGTAACCTGGATAACTGGACTAAAATGGAAAGTTTATTACCAACTGTTTGATATGGGCAAACTACATTTTTATCTCTCAACAGCAGCAACCTTAATGCCTTTTGCAGCTTTGCCATTAAATACAGAGAGATGATTTTCCGTCTAATTTCTAAAAGCAGTTTTGTGAAAGAAAATGGGTAATCAACATGGAGAATGTCTTTCTTCTGAAAATGCTTTTAGTCTAACATAAATGACAGCTATTTAAAGGCAATCATTTGTGTTTTATATCTCACACAAAAACCAGCAGACACAGTACCCTGCCTTTGAGACAAAATACTGATACATGTGAGAGAACATTTCAAGCAGTAATAATCAGAAGACACAGATTCAGCAGCAGCCAGAAAACAACCGAAATATCCTCCGTTAAAATCAGTAGCTTTTTTGCCATTGTTGTTCAGTCTTTAACTGATATTATGTGGTATTATGTTATGAATAACTAATCGTCTGCATCGGACAGGTTCAGGAGATGCACATCACATTCGTTCTGCAGTATGTACACTGATAACTTACACATCTATTAAAAATAAAGTGGTTTTCAAAATATCACCCAGGAGGCATGAGTTCTGTTCAGTGACCTTTGGAAACTCTAGTCCAATGAATAACTAGTGATGCGCAAATAAGCTGAGAGACAGTAGATAAAAAGTGCCTATACCCTCATATGTTATCTGTTACGAGGATGGCTATGGTAAAAAGATATATTGCTCTTTCATAATCTGCCCGAGAGAGCAAATCAATGAGAACATAAACTTATATCACTTTAAGTTGAATGGTTATGGAATTCATTATCCTGGACAATTAAAAATATAACATGCAGAAAAAGTGCAATGAATTGTATAACCTAAGTATCTAATTTAATGGTAGTTTGCCATCTTACAGGCATTTGTTCACGTGGCATCAGTCACATCCGGTAAATCTGGCCTTGCACTGAAACATTTTATGTAGAAAGAAGCCTAACTCTGTTTGCTTCAAGATGACAAAACTTCATGCTACCAGAATGCTGGTAGAATATATTGAAGGCATTCAGCACTGACAGTCTTGAACCTATTAGAAATCTTTGTAAGCACTATGACACATGACAAAGCTTAGACTTCCCTTCTAACACAAGATGCGACCCATCTGGTCTTGATTTTGTGGCAAAGAAAGTTCACACTCAGTTACCTAACAAAAAAGCAAGGAAAAACTATCCAATCCAGGAAGGTATGATGGAGCACAAATTTTATATAGATATCTTTTTTTTTTGGTGCTACTTCTAAACCACAGTACCAACAAAGCATTCACTGCCAGCCCTGATTAGAGCTCATATAATTCAGACTTGCATAAACATATCCTTTACACACAGATATGGTCTATAGCTTTTATACAGTCACTTGAACATTAAAAACACTTTTGCAATTTTTGTTCTACAGTATAAAAGTACGTCTTCTATTATGCACACATGCAAGGAAATCAAGGAGGTTAAAAGAGAAAAGATGCCACAATTCCAGTTCCCAAGCTAAAAGGGAGGTAACAGGTCACAGGGGTTCTTCCCAATACTCAAACACCTAGTCAAGCACCGACATAGTTATGGGGAGGAGAAGCATTCTGGATAGTGGTCTGCAAGTAGCTACACCTGACGCTTCTTAAAAACATGAAAGGCTTATCCTGTTGTATCACACACATTTGCATAGTTTAGAATAAAGAGTGGACATCTTTATTCAAAATATAAATAAACCACTTTTAATTTCATAAGTAATTTCATTATTTTTAATACAGATTATTTTTTTCCTATAAGAGAAGAACAAATTATACTTACCCTCTCCAAAGTAATTTCTTCAAATTCATATTCAATTTCTGTTCCATTGACCTAAAGAAAATAAAATGGAAAAATTCCTTAAATGCACATGGAAGATAATTTGGTAGGGATACTGTACAGCTATGTCAGTATGATCAGTTTACTGAAGCACTTTTTCAACACGTAGATGAGGCTATCTAAATTATTGCCTACTTAGTTCCCCTTTGTTTTGAATGTGATGTAATCAAGCCTATAAACTTGAAAACAGTAGAAGTTCAGTATGTAAAACACTCAAATAATGAATAACTAAGTCACTTACATAATATGACTGATACTTGACATAGCATGTTTGGGGACAATGCAAATGTTTAAATAGTTTCCAAGGTAACAGTTTCATGTCAAAAATAGAACTGTTTCTAAAAATTAGTCTCAAAAGTGGAAGAAAGATTAATTATTCATTGCCTTATGAGCACCAATTTATTTTACAATACAAAACCAGACAGGAAAATCATAGTAGTTATGTAAAAATTACTCACTGATACATATACCGAAATACATCTTGTTTACTATATTAACCTAGGGCAAGAACATGACAGAGGACCTTTGCAGTAGACAGCTGAATGGCAAAAAGGCACAGAATGTTAATGCAATTCTTACGCTGAGTTTCAGTGTCAAAATAAATTAAGCTACAAAATGTAGAGCACCAAAATGGATGGCACTGGACAAGAAATCTATCAGCTGAAGACATGACATTGATTTAAGCAGTATTCTGAAACCTTCTTCCAGTCCAACATGGATTTTTTTCCGTCCCTCTAGGCAATTCACTTAACATCCCTTTCTTAGTTTCCTCATTTCTTAAACGGGTAGAGTACCACACCTGAGAAAGCTATAAGAGCTGACGATCTTGTAAATAAACTGCACAGTAATGAAAATACTTCTATTATTAAAATCTCAGAAGAATTTTAAAGTGTGCCTTAGCTACAGCGAGTCAGCAACTTTTTTATTTGGCCAGAAAATATTGATTAATCAAAAATAAAAGCTATTGCCCATGAATCATGATGGTTTAGTATTTATGATGATGGGATATTTCCTGGAAAATAGGTTTGCTTTAGCATTTTACTTAATTTATACGTAATGAAAAAAGAAATATTCTGTAATGGCAAAACTAAAGTATTAGATTTGACCTTACATTGGAGGAATAAATTTGTTGCTTCTCGGAACAAGAACATTTATTACCCCTCCCCACTCCCAGCTGCTAGTTTCTATATTGGCTTTCTAACTACAATCAGAAAATCCTGTACTTTCTTTATCTAGTCAAGCACCTTTCAAATGTAATTAGGTACTTCTCTTGTGAATATTATAACTAGGTACATGTTTCTACCAAACAAAAGTTTCTATAAGAGGCAACAACTAATTTGCCTGCAATTCAAGATCTGATAAACCATGAAATCAGTAATAGTAATACAATCCACAGAATCTAGAATCTCTGTTCAAAAAAGAGAGAGAGGAAGAAAAGTCCAAACAAATAATTAATGCTTAAAAAAGAAAATAAAACACAGAAACAATAAATAAAATATTTTAAAATATATTTTTTTTTTTACATTATAACAATCTGGTAATCACATTACACTACACTAAAACAAAATATGAACAAAAATCTGACTATAGGGTATTCTCCTGCTCTATACTATCACTTTAATGCTTTTTGCATAGACTCTTTCATTAATATAGGCAACTTACTAGATATGAACAGCTTTATAGCTATTCCATTTTTTGTCCTTTCTTGTCTAATGATAATGAAATCAAAGCTATCTATATGTCTCTGTTTTCATGAACTTCTCTTTTATCTTAGGTTGGTGGATAGCTCTCATCTATGTCTTCAATTCCTCAGTCTTGCTCTATAAAGCTGTCTTTGCTTCACTGCTTATAATCACTTTTCCTTCGCATTAAAAACTCATTAGTGCAGCAAAATGGGAAAAAGAGGGACATGAGAAGTGAGCAACCTCTGTAGAAAGATGAAAGGAGAAAACACACGCTGAATACTCAATTTGTATTTGCACACAAACAATATCTTGATTGTGACCATCTGAGGGGTTTCTTTTATCATCCACAGTCATGATTCCAAAAAGATCTTCAGTTCAAATAGCCGTTAATCGCAGCAGAGATCCATTACCGGGTTTCACAGCAGCAGGGATTATAGGAATTAAAAAAAGGTGATCTTGATCCAACTCCATTTGTTAGTTAAGCATATATATCTTCGATGCAGTTCACTGCCCTGTTTTTCTTGCTGGTTTCTGAGAAGACCAATGCAGTTACTTCGCAAAGGATCTAATCAGACGTTGCACCTACCTGAGGCAGGTGGAATGATGATGTATGCAGCACCATTCATTGCTAGCACCATTTTATTTCATATTTAGACTCTCTGGCTGCGCCTACACGGCTAAATTAGAGTCAATTTTCAGCCAAGTCTCAGTGCTTAAGGCTGTTTCTGTCTGGAGCCTGTTGGAAACAAAGAGCCAAGGAGTGAGCCAACAGTTAAGCAGAAGAATCATGGCTCCAGCACTGGAACTGGCTTGTCCGTCCTCTCATTTAGCAGCATATGGACATGCCCTCTGTTTTTGTCCATTTTAATTTGACAATCTCTGGCCTTAAAAAGCACCTAAACAAACTGAACCTGCAACTTCCATTTCTTGCAAGTAGTAGGAACCTGCTCGCGTGTCTCTCTTCAGATGAATTTTCTGAATTCTGTTTTTATATCACGATTACAGCATGAATACACTGCAAAATTTTTGCTGTCCTGTATAATTTTAGATAACTATGAAAAATTCCAAACATTCTCATATGGTTTTCTCTTCTCCTCCACAGTCAAAGAAATCATCATCATTTCTAAGTCAGCTTGGGAATATTCTTTCCCATCTTTCAGAAGTGCAATGCTGACACAACAGATCTCCTTAATCTCAAATAAATTTTGATATTTATAATGCTGAAATGTGACGCAGTCATCTAGCTCTCTTTATAGACAGTGAGAACAAACAGGCACTTCTAGGTCTTAATTAATTTCATCCTACACTAGAAATCTCAGGTAGGTTAGATGAATTGCACCCCTGAGTTCTTCTTTCACAGTGTACAGACTTTAAAAATTATGTGTAAAGTTTTGTGAGCACTTGCCTTAAATCTGTTTTCTCTTCATTAAACCTAACTATAGACTCATAACAAAGTTCTGCTTAAGGGATGCCATACGTCTTTCACAATTACACACCAGTGAAAGGCTAGATCTCTGGTTTAGCAGCTTTGCTGATTGCTTTTTTGGGCTTGTCTGCACCTGTAACTGGCAGCACATGCGTGGCATGATATCCAGCACCTGCTCCCACAAGCCCAACCAGTTAGGATGTCTTCAAGGAACAATGCAGTCTCTGCTCTTCTCCAAAAGCTCAAAGCCAAACTACATTGCTGTTGGCTTCCCACTCTGATTCAGGACACTGATGTCCTCTCTGCAGGGAATGAGCACTCAACAACACTTGTGATGGTAACAGGCTCAGAGGACTCTGGCAGAAGTAGGTAAGAAGTGCACAAGATGAGGTCCAGGGGAGGATGCAATCAACCACATTCTTTGTTTAAGGCAGAGTCAGGAATCAAAATGTGTCTCATCCAGGAACATGTCTTATTTCCAGCAGAATAAAAAAGATCCTGTTCACCAGGACAAAATCCATAAGTGCTAAATGAGGAACAGGTCTGAGCAAAACCTTTACATGACTTTGAGGGCCTTTGTTTCCCTGTTGTTCAGGAAACTCAGTTTACACACACTTCTTACAAAAGAAAGCTTCTCAGTCTCCTGACCTTACGTATGTTATAACCCAGAGTGTGATGAATTTGCAGCCGCTGTAGAATAAGTTATCATAATTCAATTAACTCCCAATGTTTAAAGCAATGACTTGCGAAGGTGAGGTAACAGTTGCCTTTCATTTGCAGCTGCACCTGTTATACTGGAGGACCCTCCCAAACTTTTGACAAGAAAATGTCTTTAAGAAAGAAACTCAGTATCCGGTAACTATCTAGATTCCAGCATTCAAAAGAGATTTCCTTGTCAATCTCTAATCACTACTAGATGAGATATTTATTAAAATCACTTATTTTTCTAAGAAAGCACCAGTCATCTTCAGATGACACTTTCAGGAGCATGAGAAATAAGGAACAGGAAAAAAGAGGTTTTTATATACTATTTTGTGAAAAAACTGAAATAAAGCCCAGCACACAGAACACCAAAATAAGGACCTGACAAACTCAAGAGTTATTTGTTCCTTTATGTGAAGAATTGTAGTCTGACTTTGCGGGAAGTTTCGCTCATTTAGTGCAGTTTAAGGATGACACAAGCAGCTGCAGTAGTCCCTTTATGAAAATCAGTTCTACATATTACGATAGATTCCCAAAATCCTTGAGAAAAACATTCTGTTGGGTTTTTCATTTTCACATACTCTGTCACTTTGTTAAGACTTTTATAGATAGGTTTTTTCTCAGAACAATAATTTGATACTCTTTTTATACTTTTGCAATTATTTCATTTGATAGACCTGTTTATACTCAAACAAGTAGGCATTGCTTAATTCTTGCTATACTTCTACAGTGCTGCAACTCAACTGCATCCACCCACTCAATACAATAAAGATGTCATTATATGAATTTTTATTATCAGAAGTGTATTATGATAGTGGCAACTACAGCATCAAAACACAACTTGTACAACTGTAATATTTTGAAACTACTGCACCTATTCTTTCTAATAAAATGTATGTCATTAGAGCTGTTTGTTATGCTTAGTCTTATTCTCAAGAAGAGGTGGTTTTGCCTAAAAATTGCAACATCTGTAGATTTTTATTACAAACAAAACCCATTTTAATTATATTTAATTGGATATTGTTTTTCAGCTGCCTTCAAGAAAGAAGACTGCTTCTTCTACTTTGATTATCATATGCATAGGAAGATAACTACCCTGCTACAGATTTTCACTCAACATGCAAATTTTATTCTTTTGGCTGCGTGGTTTCACCGTTTGCCCAACCACCCAAACCTCACCAGAATATAAGATTGACAAGTTCTTGTTGTACAGGTAACTCTAGGACGTACTTTTCCTTTAAAAATTTCCAATTTGCCGCGTAATTAAGATGGTCCATTTTACATTTCAGAAACATCAAGGAAATTTGGCTAATTTAAGAAGTGTAAGATTTAAATAGCCCTTCATGATTTCTGTTTTATCAGCAAGATCAAAGAGTGATCCTTATTTAGCCTTCTGCCATCTCCAGATTTACGTTATTTCTTCATTTATTGTCAAAGGAAACCTGCTGATATCCTTTTGGCATTGTTTTCCAAAAGCATTAAAAGTCTCCTTACTCACTGCAGATAAACACACAGAAAAGAGTCTCCTGTTCTCTGATTTCAAATATGATGATTTTGGTGCTTTCAAACTGTCCTAAAGAGGCTGTGAGACAATTTTTCATGCTACTCTTCTTTATTTGAGTGAGTGCATTTTATGGCCCTGTTATACAAGATACCCCACATCTATTTCTAATCACAATACATAACTAAGGCCACTTCCTTCTTTTTACCCATATTTCCTTTAGGAAACAAGGACAATATGTCCTCTTTGAATTAAAATTTACTATAACCTAAAACTTTCTTGTCATAATAGGACTGTTCTGTGAAGAATGGTGAGTAAAAGACCATGTGGTTTTGAAATAAATTTACACTTTATCAGGAATAGGTCTTACAGTATATACGCAACACAGATGCCTACAGAGCACTTGACCACCAGTCACTGTACATCCTTTAGGGAAGGTATCAGTCTTAACACACAATTAGCAGAGCTTCAGGAAGACAAATCCAACTCTTGGTCAACACCAGTAAAGATCTGCAGCACAGTCATGATCAACTTCTGCCCAGCTCAGAGGGTGCTTTTTCTGCTCATTCTTCTTAGGTGTCTCCTATATCCTTCCCTGGGTCTTAATTTTTAGTCAGCCTTCTTGTTCACTGTTTGTGTACCATACTCATCCCTTTCTCTCTTTCTTTGTCCGTCTCTGTTACCCTTGATTTTCTTGTTTCCATTCTCTCTCCATTTAGCAAATAATCATTATCACTCTGGTTGAATCTGAGATCCCTAATATCATCTTACCCTACCTTATTTCTCAAATCTTGTTCAGAACAAAATGATGTTTTCTGTATCTGTTGTGAATCATGCTCCCCTGGCTCTAATCACAACTTCTCATGTCTCCAGCTCAGCCTCCACTGCTTTCTCCGATTTTCATTCTTTTCATATTTTTTCACTTGTTTCTTCCTTCTTACTACCTCCAAATCTATTTTGTTTTTCTCTCACACACAGATGCACACACATACATATTGAATTAAGTATACTTTATCTAAACCCACTTCATCCAAAGGATTATACATATTTAGCTTTCCAACTTCTCATCTTTTCCAACTAAGCTTCTAACAAAATCTTCTCCCATAACACTTTGTAAGTCACTCACACACTCCATGTACCTTGATTCCTTTCACTAACATGCTTCACCTGCTTAACCATAGTTTCAAAAATCTCACCCAAATAAGGGATTCTCTTCTGGTTTCCCCTACTTGCTGCTCTTACTCCTCACAATCCTTTCCCCTATTCAGCAACAATTCAGACTTTTTTTAGCTGTTTTGTCTCCGCAGAGCTGACATTTTCCACAGTCCAAAAAAACCATATCTCTTGATACCCTTCTCCTAGGTACTCTTGTTGGTTTATGTGGCTTACACTTTAGGTGACAACGCTCTGCTCTTTGCAATGTGAGCCACCAAACTCATCTAGGCTTTTTCTTACAGGCACTGGAGAGAGAAATCAGGAAGGGGTGCCTTAATCTTCAGATGGAATTGCCATTTGAGGAACCTGTGTCCACCCACTGTCTATACAGAGACACTTTAGACTTTCCAGGATGTGCATCTTAGAAAAATAATTTCATGAAATTCCTTATATTTCTGTATCTTAAATTTATAATATACACCAGTCCAGGAATTTGAAGCAGTGCATTCCAGAGAACTGGATGCAGTAATTTCTTTCCACAAATTGCATTCTTGTGCAATTTAGGTCATTTACTATATAGCTTCAGGAGTTCGTGGTCATTCTGCCTTTCATTTTCTTCTGTGCGTCTGCCATTGCTGACACCCTAACATGAGCTATCACAAACTCTCAGTTTGTCAGGTTCCTATATCTCTGGTCCATTTCAGTTTTAGAAGAAAATCCATCAAACTTTTACACAGCCTGAACAGTTCATACATTTCTAGAAATTATTTTCCTGTGTAATATTTCATTTTATGCACAAGATACATAAAAATGGAAAATTGATGTTGCTTGATTAACCTTATTTCATCAACAAAGATTATGAATTACTTGTAACTTGGGACTTATGAGATTATCTTAATAATATTTTATACTCTAATTTGCAAAATTTTATTTAAAATCTTGGTAACTGTAGTTAGTGTGTTTAAAGGGCAAAAATTAATACATAAACTGTGGGTTAAATTTGATTCATTTAAACATTTAAGATAAAATTTTCTCTCAGTTTTAGGGGGAAATCAACACTATACTAAATGACAAAATTTTAGTCAAGGAAAAAACAGCAATAATTTACTGCATTCTTTGATATTCATGATGTGTTTATGTGGCAATCCTATAATGAAATATATATAATATACATAATGGGCATGCTCTGTTTCCTCAATAAATAAATATACAACCAACATAATCTAATCTCCTGCAATTTGTTAATTGACAACATAATCTGATTTATATTTTTGTGCCTAAAATTGTCTCCCAGTACCTTTGTTTTACCTTTGAGATTTAATAATCCCTTCCCTGCCCTCTCACCCCATTGCCCATGAACAAACCACAACCAGTGAATTCTCTTGGGTTCTTTTCTCGTGTGTTAACTCTAGCGCAAGTACTGAAGGCTGACCTGGACTCTCAGTAGCACTGGTGCAATCCCACTGGTGTCACTGGGCTTGTACTAGTGTAACTGATGTTACATTTATTCATTTGTGGATGTGCTTACACATGCAGGAGGGAGCAGAACTGAAAAGGTAAAGAAAACACTTGCACAAATAATAATAATAATAAAAATAAATAATAAGGAATATTTACATAAATAAAGTATATGTACCTTTATAAACAAATATTAATGTATTCCACAAGGCAAGCAAGCTTTCTACGCACGAATTACTTGCTTTACAAGTATTTTTATAGCAGCAGAAAGGTTCGCTATTTCTCCTAAAATCTTGGAAGAGTCTTCAGTGTATGTATGGGCAGGGAGCCACAATCCTCTACATTCTACAATTAAAAGCATAGCAGAACAGCTCCCTCATGCCCAATTAATTTTTCTGCAGGAAAAAAAAAAAGAGAATCTGAATGGCTGAGACAAAAATCAAAGTGGTTTCCTGCTCCTCCTCATAAACTCAGGGAAAGAAAATTGATGTAACTGTTGTTCACAGGGATTAACAGTGCACACCCTGAGAAGCAGCTCATACAGCACGACTGATTACTACCAGTCACAACCTAAACCCAGCCAAAATTCAGCAAATTTTTCTAAATGCTTCTCAGTTTTCTTGATAGGAAAAACTGTTTTGCATCAGTTTGAGAGAAATTTCAGTTCTTCATAAAAATTTCTTCAACTTAAATCTAAGGAAAGAGGGGAAAAATCACTTTCATCCACCTTCAGTTTCATTTCCGATACAAAGATGAAATCTTGAAAGATGAACCTGAATGATTCTTTTGAGATAATTTCTATGCATTGCCTCAGTATTAAAAAAAAAATATTATGCTTTTAGGGTTATCTACTGACTACTGCGTACAACAGCAGAGATCCTTTACTGAAGCACTAAGAAAAAAGTCAAAAGAAATCTTGAGAAAAATGTTGACACATAATGCTCTTTAAAAGAATCACAAAAAGCTTGCACTGCACAATCAGCTCCCTCAAATTAAGAAAATAGTATTGGAAAAAAAAAACCTATAGCAGAAAAAATATTCTCTTAGGTTTTCAAGACACTAAAATGTAAAACTTCAACACAGAAGTACTTTGAAAATGCTTAACGTTATGCCATACCACTTTAAAATGTCAACTATCGCATCATCTCTTTTCAGAAGTAGAGCATAATTTAACAA
The DNA here is from genome assembly GCA_013400615.1 of Syrrhaptes paradoxus. Taxonomy (NCBI): domain Eukaryota; kingdom Metazoa; phylum Chordata; class Aves; order Pterocliformes; family Pteroclidae; genus Syrrhaptes; species Syrrhaptes paradoxus. Next base: position 22,699 of record VZTO01001667.1, read on the forward strand.
TTATGTGAAATATCTTTAGGATGTTCTCCATAGGTTTCCTGACTTAATGAAACCTATGATTTGCACAGTTAAACTGTAAACTAGATGATCTCTTAGGTCCCTTCCCACCCAAACCATCCTATGATTCTATGTTTTTATGATCTGCATCCCCAGAAAGGAACGCCGAGAGTCAGTGGCAGGTGAAGGAGCCCAAGTAACACCCTTCCTGGCTGCTCCCAGGCTCATCAGAGGAACCATCAGCCCAGCAAAGGTGCTCACATACACTATCACAGAGGCATAAGGGCAGGTGTAGGAACCCCTATAACCTCGTCAGAGACCCCTCCCCTCCCAGGGAAGACAGCCCCATGGGCTAAGGGTGACATCCAGCACCAGGGGTCACCTGGAGAGCACCTTCCAGTCTGAGGAGGGTGTCACTGCCTGCAGGGGTGGGACATGCTGTGGGATGCAGGGAACGAGCAACTTGGCATTGTAACAAGGCTTAGGAGATTTTTAGGGGAGGAACTAAAGGTGTGGCAAAAGGAGGGATAAAGGTGGTTTGGAGAGGAAGAAGCAAGGGAAAACAGAAGGGTAGGGGGATAAAAAGGGCCAATCACATGTACCTGCTGAGCACTGTCTGTCATGTCTTCTATTTAACTCAATTTCTACTTATTTTCTTGGGTGAGGGATGCTCTATTCTGTGTGTGGGTGTGTATGGGGGGCTGTGGTACCAGCAGCTGGAGTGCATGAGGGGACATATGGCAGTGGGTGACCACCAGCAAACATCAAGCTGGCCTCGCTGGTCAGTAGGCAAAGCAAGCAGCAGCCAGGGTTGTGTGCATAACTGGGAGTGAGACAACTGGAAGGGGTGGCTACTGGAGGGACAAGGGGTCCATGACAAGTGCCCAAGAGAATTTAGGATCCAGGAGATGACTGAGACAGCCATTTGTGTGTGTGTTACTGTGCAGGGGAAGAGAAGGATCCAGGGCCAGTGACTGGATGGACTGTGTGTCTAAGCTCAGCTACTGGAGGGATCCCGTGTGTGTTGGTGCTTATGGGTGCAAAGGGGTCTGTGCCACCAGCTGAAGAGAGGTTGCAGCCTCAAGGACTCGCACACTCAGTTGCCCGCATCTGGACAGCAAGGATCTGGGGCCAACTCTATTGAGTTGACCAAGTATCTAAAACCAGCTACCGGCAGTTTTCACACTGTACGTACACATACATATGGGGGAGGGGGACATGGTGAGGCCATTGATGGTGCTTTTGTTTGTGTGAGTGCTGATTGTGTCTGTGTTCTGTTCAGCCAGATGTATACACGTCCTATTCGCATATGTGCTTACTTGTAATACAGGCTCAGCCTCTCTACTGGTTGGACATCATGGCATGGAGTTGCAGCAGCCTCACCTCTGTCAGGTTACCACATCCAGCAACCCCCTAACATCTTGTAATAATTCATGCACATGCACTGCAAATATAGTGTTTTTTTCCTATCACAGGCTACAACACATTGCGAGGCTAAAATGAGAAAAACATTGTTTAACTTTGCAGGCTCGTGTTCGGTGCTGTGTACTTCCCATTTGCACCAAAGCAGAAAGATTGAAAATGTGACAGGGAAAGCTATTCTCATAATCTTTTTAGGTCATTCTTCACTAAGAATTGGCAGGGAAAGAACAACGGCTAGAAAGAGACCTGGAAATAAGAAACTGCACTCAAAGTGTATATGATGGAAAACTATATACAATGTTAAATCTTTGACTTTAAGGTCATAAAGCAGGGGAACACCTACAAAATATAAAATTATCTAGGTTTCAGTTGCAGCCAAAAACGAAAAATATGTGGTATTCAAGAACTGTGTAGAAAATCAAGCATAATTTATTTTCCTCCAATAGGTCTGTGTATGGAGGTAAGGTTCATTGAGACCTGTAGTAGAAATGGGGGTGCCCAGTCCTGACTAAAGACCAACCTGTCTTATTGATGAGACTCCTTAAGTCATGACACTGGCTCCTGGAGACTGGTCCCTATTTTGAAAGAAAGGCGGACATCGTTCAGCAGTGTCAAGATATGTGAAAAAATGTTCCATAAACTAGAATATATTTGTGTCCTTCTACATGAATATCAAATGCCTGGAGAAATGGAAGGAGAGCACTTCTCTTATTTTACAAACAAACTTCAAAGTAATACACAATGCATCTAAAAAGAAACAAAACAGTGTTGAAAGCACCAGCTGCAAATTATGTTTGTCCTCCTCTGGGAGAATAACAAGAGGTCATATGGACAGCTGGAGACTTTTACAATTGATAGAGTAAGAAAGAACATTATTAAGATAACAGCAACCTGCTTCTACAAAAAAAAAAGACGATGGCGAAATCAGTGTCATTAAACAAACTTGTATGCTGTACACTATGTGAAAAATTATTACAGCTCAATAGTTTCAAGCTAAACCCAGTGTTCTATGCTCGCCTTTCCATCACCCTTGCAAAGTCTAAGTCCTGAATTTGGATATTGTACAAGATTAATTTTGTTATGACAACACTGCTGCCCAACTAAGCTGTGTAAAGAATGAAACAATCACATTTGCTAACATCCAATAACATGAAATTTTCTGCCCACCTAACAAAAACCATCACATACTCAGCACAAATAATTTATCACTAAAAAGAATCCAAAGTTTTAAACTATCGCCACATTTATGCAGAATGATTTACAGGCACAAATAACTTGGCAGCTGATTGAATATTTTAAGGTAGGATTAAAAATTGCACATCAATTGTAATTTATTTTTATTAATAGTCTCCACAAAGTGGAAATTTATCTCATGTAGGCACCTTTACTGTCTATTACTCTCAAACTAAGTCAATCTTCTGTAGAAAGTTATGAGAGCTGGGATTTTCAAGATCAAGTAAACAGGTATTATCTGTGGCATTTTTGGGTTGGCTAACACGTGCAGAAAGCTAGTCCATCTAAACACTGATTAAAAATATAATTTACCATTAGGGCTGATTCACCAGATCACTGCATTAAAAATAAAATGTGGATTAGGAATGAGTCACATTCCAAGAGAGTCAACACTCACAACTTACAACAGTACGGACTTTGATTCAAAACATTTCCTGAAGCTGTGCTGAAGGTGTGATAGTTTCACAGCATGGATCAGCTAATCCCTGGCTAACAATGAGGGAAAATAAGAGTGAATGTAAATGGTTAATTTTACTTTTTTATTAAAGTCAAATGGTTTTCATTCAGATTTATTTATATTGCTGTAGGAAGAGAGTAAGAACACACTGCAGCTATTCTAAAATACTAAAAAAGTTAACACAAATAATGTGAAAAGCTATATTTTTCCTATTAAAACTGCAGTGGATAACGTACAGAACATTACATAAAAGATTATAAGGGAAGGAAATATTTCCTATGCAATGTTATTACTAATGTTGCATTATTTCATAGAATCATAGAATACTTTAGGTTGGGAGGGACCTTAAAGACCATCCCGTTCCAGCTCCCCTGTCATGGCCAAGGACACCTTCCAGTAGACCAGGTTGCTCAAAGCCATCCATCCATTTACTGTCAGGATAACAACAACCTTGCCTTGGATGAACTTTAAGAGGTAGTTTGCAAAGCAAAACATCAATCAACTCTAGACATGAAAATTAAGTACCCTTAGAATTACAAAGACAGATTCTCAAAAGATAAATTTCAGACATATCTCATCTTAAAGGACTGAAGTGTCATAGAAATTAAGCCCTTCCATTTACAATAGCACATGAAACCAATATATTTTTTTTCACTTTTCAACAATATTAGTTCTCTCTTCAACAGTAAGCAGATACTTTACTTCTTATCAATGTCAAATGAATACATCTGTATCTGACAACAGTACTCTAAATTTCACCTAAGGTCTGAAGTCCTCAAAAATGAAGCCTTATGGAATGCAAAAGCTCTTTCTTCCTTTTGTATAATTAAAACTATTAAGATATACATCTGTGCTAACTCTTCTTTCACGCTTTAAAATAGCTCTCAGTTAAGCTCTACACTTTTCTAATACAGTGAAATCTACCTACAAGTGCCATTGTCTCAAGTCACAAAGAAATTAAGTCTATAGACAAGTAACTATTCACTTGTACACTTTCTGCTGTTTCCCGATTTATTTCAGAACTGCAACTTCATGACAAAGCAGTTCAGACTAAAGCCATTGCCGTGGAAGAATAATCTTGTGTACTTGAAGAGCTTTATCAGCTTCTTAATTATGTATCTCAATTAAGCCTTTTTTTTCAAAAGAATCAATTCTAAAATGGACAGAAATATTTATTGGATACAATGGGTTTGATGGCTTAAGACTATGCACTGTACTATAAAGGCAAATTTTCAAGAGGTTCTATTAGCCGCTGTATCCTTGCAAACCCACAAACCCTACTGATTTTAGCTTACTGCTGCAAAATCCAGTGAAGTTAACTTTGGGTCTGTAGTGTAATATATCAAAAACGACACAAAAGCAAAAACTAATTCAAGGCTAGAGAGAGCAAGACAAAAACAAATTCAGACCATATTTAATTTGGGCCAGTTTGGGCCATGCAATTCTAGACTGACTCAAATCCTCCAAGTGCTTCAAACAACTCTAACAGACACACCCTGCATTCTGCAGCACAAGCCAACCTCATGGACAAATTAAAAATGAACTATAGCTAGGCATAAAGGAAGGGTATGTATCCACACCCCAACAATCACAGAAGTATATATGTTTTTTCTCAGAGTGATAAAAATAATTGATAGAGCACTGCCTTGCCAATTTCCCCACAGTGGAGGCTACAAGGATAAAAAGAGTGGCCCAAGAAGAACAGACTTTGTAAAAGCAAAGCACAGGACCTCTCTCAGGGGATTTACTTCAGTGTCACCCAAACGACCAACCACCGGAAAGGAGGTAAAGGGTATCCAGACGCCTGTTGGTTAGTTTTTTGTCAGAAAGTCTGCTTCATAAGTTCCAGTGTGTGAACTAAAGACTGGTAAATGCAGGGAATTTGCTTCTTAAGCACACCCATGAGCTGGACTAAAATAGAATCATAGAATGGTTTGGATTGTAAAGGACCTTAAAGATCATTGAGTTCCAACCCCCTCGCCACGAGCAGGGACACTTCCCAGTAGACCAGGTTGCTCAAAGCCTCATCCAGCCTGGCCTTGAACACCTCCAGGGACGGGGCATCCACAGCTTCTCTGGGCAACCTGGGCCACTGCCTCAGCACCCTCCCAGGAAAACACTTCTTCCTAATGTCTAGTCTAAATCTACCCTCTTTCAGCTTATAACCATTACCCCTTGTCCTGTTGCTACACTTCCCGATAAAGAGTGTTTCCTCATCCCTCCTGTAGGTCCCCTTTCATAGAATCATTACGGCTGGAAAAGACCTCAAGGATCATCAAGTCCAACCATCAACCCAACACCACCTACCCCACTAACCCATGTCCCAAAGCACTTTATGTACTGGTAGGCTGCTATTAGGTCTCCTTGGAGCCTTCTTTTCTCCAAGCTGAACAACCCCAACTCTCTCAGCCTGTCCTCATATATGCACTCCAAGCAGTCCAAATCCAAAAAGTACGAGGCATTACACATTTCCTGTGCTGCATCCATCTGAAGCAGAGGGTGTGCACTCTTTACAGTTCAATAAGCTCCTCTCTCCCAGTCTGCTAATAGCAATGTTTCAATCAAACCTCTATAGAAAGAACTTCTTGATTGAATCTAAAGGCCAAGGTTATTCACAGGCAATTGAAAATGGAAAGTATTATAATTTTGCAGAATGAAAGTGTGAAGGAGTAATTAGATACTTGACTGAGGGATGCTTTTACTTGTTGGACTGACAGGATGTTGCGATTTCTACCTACATCCAGGCACAGTGAAGGTTTTCTGATTTTTTTTCATGTAATATGATATGTAATACTCAAATATGCAAGGTAATGCTCATTTTGAGGAAAATAAAAGAAATCCCACAAATTCTCCCCCTAGTTAAAATTATCTTTGATGAGGCTTAAATGTTCAAAATTATATCTGTAATTTAAAAGTGAAAATCAGTAAAAAACAATGACATTTTTACTCTAAAATCACTTTGGCCCCTTTTGTAAAGGTGTTCCTTTCCAAAACAATATATTTTAAAAGAAAATGTTCAAAATAGTTTGTTTTTTCAGGTAGAAAAACAATGGACATGAAATAGAGGCAAAAGAAATCACATTCATAAGATACATTCTGTACTTTTGCTTTGGGTTTTGGACAGCAACACCATCTTTTTCTGCTATCCATCATACTAAAATCCATTTAAGTCCTCAGATGGCAGGATGAAGGTTTTTCTATTTTTGCATGTTTAAGGGGAGTTGCTTTATGTTAGTTCATTAGTCTTGGGTCATGTAGCACCTTGTTCAGTAATGATCTAAACATATTTTATAAACAGGATTTAAATCAATCTTGTCAATACTGTTATTATAAAAGAAAAATGTCTTATCCCACTGCAAAAAATGATGACATTGAGAATACAGCAGCAATCGCCAGGGCAAACATTTCTGTGATATAACTCAAGGGCCAAAACAAAGCGGCCAAGCCAGCACAGAGCTCTACCAGATTTAGAGTTTCCATTGTAATCCACTGTATTAGGTCTGGCTGAGATGGAGTTAATTTTTTGAGGTGTAGATGCCCCATCCCTGGGGGTGTTCAAGGCCAGGCTGGATGAGGCTTTGAGCAACCTGGGCTAGTGGAGGGTGTCCCTGCCCATGGCAGGTAGGTTGGAACTTGATGATCTTTAAGGTCCTTTCCAACCCAAACCATTCTGTGATTCTATGATTCCCCATAGCAGCCCTGGAAGCGCGGTGTGTTGCACTGGTAGCTAGAAAGGTGGTGATAACACCAGTGTTTTGGCTACTGCTGAGCAATGCTCACACAGCATCAAGGCTGTTTCCCCACCATTCGCCCCCCAGCAGGCTGGGAGTGGACAAGATCTTGGGAGGGGACACAGCCAGGACAGCTGACCCAAGCTGACCGGGAGATATTCCATACCCTATGACATCTGCTCACCAATAAATGCGATGGGAAGGGAGGAGGAAGGGGACATTCATTAACATGACATTTGTCTCCAGGAGCAACTGCTAGGCGTAGTGCAGCCCTGCTTCCCAAGAAGTGGCTGAACATTGCTTGCTGATGGGAAGCAGAGAATAAAATCTTGGTTTTCCTTTGCTTCTGCACACACGACCTTGGCTTTCTGCTTTGTTAAACTGCCTTTGCCTTGACCCACAAGTTTTCTTCCGTCTTATTTTTTCCCCCTTGTTCCGCTGAGGTGGGGACTGATAGAGCAGCTTGCTGGGCACCTGGCATCTGGCCAAGGTGAACCCACCACACCCACATTAACCGACTGAAAGATGAGTATAAACAACAACCAAACAAAACCAGTGTTTAACAATCTGGAAAACATTAGAGTCATTTGAGATAATAAGATGTGCAATCTGACTTTCAAGGCTATGATCAAACCAATTAAGAAAGAAGCAACAAATTTATTCTGATGAGAAGTCAATGGGAAAATAGAGATTTATGCTTATGTGTTAATACTTTCATATATTTTAATGAATGCATAAATTAAAAAAAGTCTGAACTCCAAGAGATCCCTGCTTTTGTGACAAATCAGATGCAACCAATATAGACAATAATTTCCTTTTATTCCTCTGATTGTCTTCAAAAATTTGCTCATGATACTTATATGACATTTAATATTCATTATGTAATGTCATATGAATTATGTTTTATTGTAGAAATATGTAAGGCCACCTCTCTCCTCCAATATACTTATTTACATTCATATTATTCAATAAAAGCCTTCAGAGTACTGACTGTCTCTGAGAAATTTGCAGACTTTCCACATTCTTTTTACAGTCAGAATAGGAAGAATTTATTTGCAGCCTTTGTTTAAGTCTTTACGTAGCACCTCCTAACGTGCTAAAATCCAGGTTGTGCTGTCTGGCAGGGATGCCAGAGAAGAAAGCTGAAAATTTTCCTGAGCTCCCCATCTTGTCATCACCATGGTCCCCACACTCCCCTGCATAGGAGCTGTCACGGAGCAAATGCCACATTCCAGAAAGGGTCTGAGCTCCTGGTGTCCCCAAGCAGGGATGTACCAAAACAGGCGCCCAGCCATCTGCACGGCTGCACTCAGGCATGTGTTCAACAATCCAAAGATTTGATTACAGCTCAGGAAAACATAGCCTAAGTAGTCTGAAAACCCATTCTTTAGAAAACAACTTGAGTGTATCTGCATAGAACTCAGCACAGGCAGCAGGATTATCAAAGCAAACCAGTAATAAAATAACAATAACAAAAATTGTAATAACAATAATAGTAATAATAATAATTATAACAAAAATAATGATAATTTGGAAGAACAATGGGAGACAGAAGAAATATGAGAAATTCATTGGGACCAAAAGGAGAATAAAGTACGTATTCCTTAGATCTTATCACTGTGACAAAGCAGGAGGAGGAAGGGAACAACCATGGTACCTGAGTGAACTTACATTACTGTCTAGTTAAGATGAAAGGAAAATTGAATTCCATCATAAAATAAATAGGAAGGTTCCCACCAATTTCTGAAAGTGATGCAGCAAAGCCAGCCTTGTAACTACTTTTAACTTAACCATATAGCATTTTGGAAACTAAAAAGATATAAATAAGGCTTATTCTGTGCAACACAGAAACTGAGATGATTCACGTGTTATTAAATTAATGCTTCTCATCATACAAAAAGATCTCAAATTTACAGCCAAAGAATAGAGAACAAACAAACTCCCACAAATGTTTAATTGTGCTTAAAATGCCACAGAATAATTCATTTTGTACCATTGAAGCTTCCTATCAAATTTATCCAAAGCTTGGCAAGCCAAGGTTTTTCAAGCCACTGAACCTAGAAACAAAGCTAATTAACTGTTTCTTCTGTTATTCGCTGCAGGCACAAATTATAAGGAATAACATACAGTATAACAGAATACGGCCTTTTCTTTTATCTCATTTAAGAAGTGCATACTGATGAGAAGCAGCCCCTCACAGAATGATTTTTTTTTCCAACCTATTGAGTTGAAAGGTTTGAAGAAGGTCAACAGTACCAAAAGGTTTAATTACATGAATTTAAATCATTAGAATGGTAATGAGACAAATCACACAGTTTACCACTTGTATACCGAGTGTAAAAAGGAAATTTCTCTCTAGTGGGCCAGTGGAAACATGACATTTGAAAATGCTTAATGAATTCCAATCATTGCTGTGAGGCCCCCTCCCTCTGAAAACACCCAGGAATTTTTGGAGGAAGATGGCAGAGAGGATGAGCAAAGCTGTTATTGAAATGGAAATGCACCGAAGGTACATCATGTAGAACAAAACACTGAGACAGGTTTCTCGTGGTGCTCAGCCAACAGCTAAACGAAATCATGAGAAGTCTCCATCTGGTACGTAACAACACTAAAAATAGCCTGACCTTTATTTAGGGATCTATCAGGTTATCAGTTGTGGCAAGGAATGTCAGAGAAAAGTAAAACTGTCTTGATTCACCAAAATTTCCAAATTTATGCTTATTCCGGTGTTTAAAATTTTAAAATAATTTCTACATGGCATAAAATGGATTATTTAACTTTGTTACAGTAAATGCAATGAAAATTATAGTTATTTGAGAAAAATTAGATTTTAATAAAAGAAAAAATTATATTTTTAAAGCAGCAATTTTTGCAAAAACACAAGTGGATAGCATTAACCACCTGTCATGCAAAGCATCTTTAAAAAAAGTCAGAAATTAAAAACTAATATGTCAACAATTTTCATGAAATGTATCACTTGCATATATATCCACTTTCCTTTTAATTTTATTTAAGCTAAGTTACAAATGGTATTCAGATTTGTGGAATGCACATTCAAATGAAAGAATTAAAAGACAAGCATCTAGGACTGGAGAAAAACAGGATATGAGAAAAATAATGTGATCATAAGAAATATGGGCCAATTGGTAAGATCTAAAAATTTCTGCCTGTGCCTCCCATAGGAGGCTTCCTGGACTCCAAATGTGCTTTGAGGCTTGACAACAGGAGCTGAACAGCAGGGATCTAAGAGGGATCTAACCTGGAAAATCAGCACTTCTGAGTAATTTAGATATGCTGCAGTTATGAGAGAGGATTGACTACTCTAAGCCTGCTTACATCACGGCTGCTTTCAGCTCTGACACAAAATATCATAATTGAACTTCACTTCTCTGATCCATAAAATAATTTGTCCCTGTAGTGTTAGATGGTTTTTCGTGGTAACTAAAAAAGAATTATACCTTTCCAAAGCTTTAACAACCAGCTAGCTAACTCTAGATATACTTAAAACATTCACCAGAGAGGTCCCTAGGCATTTACAGTCTTCCACCAGGCACGTCTGGAAGTCCTGACCGTGCTGAAAAGGCAAGCACTTGACTCGTGTTTTAGTTTTGAAATAATAATTAAATCTGGTTTTCTGTTATCTCTGTGAACTGACCTGCCCGAAAACAAATATTTGAGGGCATATCTGCTAAATTATATTTCCTGTAAAATAAATGATATGACAATGCCTGCGTTACCATACACTTAGATTTTTCCTCTGCCTTTCCAAGCAGTTGAGAGACAAAGCCCCACCAACACCCCCCTGTGTTACAGTCTGTGCCACAGCCCCACACGGTATTATGGGCTGGACCAGGGCTGGCTGGGATGGAGTTAATTTTCTTCATATTAGCCCATATGATGCTATGCTTTGATTTATGGCTGAAACAACGTTGATAACCCACCAGTGTTTTGGCTATTGCTGAACAGAGCTTGCAAAGCATCAAGGGTTTCTCTCTGTCCCATTTTGCCCTTCCTGCCCTAACAGCAAGTTGGCTGGAGGGTGGGTAAAGGGTTGGGAGGAGACCCAGCCAGGATAGCTGACCCCAGCTGACCAGAGGGATATTCTATACCATATGATGTTGTGCTCAGCAATAAAAGCTCAGGGAAAGGAGGAGGAAGACGGAACACTCATGGTGTTTGTCTTCCCAAGCAACTGCTGCATGTGATGAATCCTTGCTTTCCAGGAAGGGGCTAAATGTCTGCCTGCTGATGGGAAGTAGTAAATTAATTCCTTATTTTTCTTTGCCTGCACATGCACCTTTTGCTTTCTCTATTTAGCTGTCATTATCTCAATATAACATTCTTCTTGCCTTCCTTCTGTTTTCTCCCTGAATCACAGGAAAGGGGAGTGAGAAGAGTGTTTGGCTCTTGGCCAAAGTCAAGCCACCACATGCTGTCCGTAAACCTGTTTTTGAAAGGTTCACTGGGCCAGGAGAGGATGCACACGCAAGCAAACATGTATCTGGCCCAGTGACTACACCACCGATCTGGAAGAGAAAAATACTGGGAAATGAAACCAAACCAAGCTAAACTGAACTAGTCCTGGGAGCAAGAAGGAAAACACAGCCCTCACAGCCCACTCTCTCAAGTGTTACTTTGGAGGAAGAGGCCATTTGTCCATAAGTCTGTCTGTCTCATTTTGGAGAATGTTCAAGCACACAAATCCTGATCAGAAAGAAATGCCTATTTGTAAAGCAAAAGACCCCAGGTCCTGCGGGGCACTATGTTAGCCTGGGCTCAGCGGATATGCTTCACCTTGACTTTTCTTAGTGGGCAGTCTAAATGAGTCGCTCTTTGGTAGCACTGCTGTGTCCCATATCTAAGGGACAAAACTCTTCCCATGCAGTGGGTTAGAGCAAGGTGACTGATTCAGAATTGTCTATTTTTACAACAAGCACCTTCTGTTTATTTATCTAGTTCACGTCATGTGTTGGAGACNAATGAAACCAAACCAAGCTAAACTGAACTAGTCCTGGGAGCAAGAAGGAAAACACAGCCCTCCCAGCCCACTCTCTCAAGTGTTACGTTGGAGGAAGAGGCCATTTGTCCATAAGTTTGTCTGTCTGTCTCATTTTGGAGAATGTTCAAGGACACAAATCCTGATCAGAAAGAAATGCCTATTTGTAAAGCAAAAGACCCCAGGTCCTGCGGGGCACTATGTTAGCCTGGGCTCAGCGGATATGCTTCACCTTGACTTTTCTTAGTGGGCAGTCTAAATGAGTCGCTCTTTGGTAGCACTGCTGTGTCCCATATCTAAGGGACAAAACTCTTCCCATGCATTGGGTTAGAGCAAGGTGACTGATTCAGAATTGTCTATTTTTACAACAAGCACCTTCTGTTTATTTATCTAGTTCACGTCATGTGTTGGAGACTGAAACAGCCCACGGGCACTTTTCAGTCTACTGTCAATATTTCTCTTGAATGTGTTTGGTCATTTTTCCTTTTTTTTTTTTTGTTTTAAGAGGAAGGAACACTAGTATAAATGTGACACAAAAGTGTAGAAGTATTGATAGACTGTGTTATGGGAATAAATCATATTGATTGAACATCTTGTCACTAGTGTAATTGCATCTGTGTTTAGGAATTCTAACTCCGTAGCTGCAGAGTACCCTGGGCACAGGTCCAGCACTAGAAATGAGAACTGGGGCTCACAGCATCCCTTTTGGTAGACCTAGAGAACACTAAGTGTAAAATGTCTCATTAAAACAGAAGAAAAGCCAGACCTATTGAAAGTGAGAACAGAACAGATGGTTCTGATGTTAGGAAGGAAAACAGACTTAGAAATGATAGCCAGCCTTTTAAGAAAGCTGAATGCAAATGAACAGAGAAATTTTATTTAACTTTTCCACCCTTCCCAATGGTTCAAATTCCCAACAAGGGATTTAATTCTCTTCTGCTTTCCAGCAGTGTCATTCTTCTAAATTGCTCTTGGCTGTGTTCTTTATATGTGTTCTGCACAACAATGTCTAAGTTTTACGAATTGTCAGAAACAAACAAGCTGGTCAGGACAAACGCTATTAAACCTCCTCATCAATAGTCTTCTAAAAGACGGAACCCAGCAATATGATTGGTGTAGGTGGATAAATAATTAGGCTTAGGCATTGGCATTGTAAGAAACAGATGTGGACAAAACACGACAGATGAGATACATTAATTAGGAGCGTTCTAAAGATAACGAAGAGTATGCAAGGAGAAAGATTAAATGCTGGCTGGCTTCATACTACTTGCTGTTATTGCTTCCGATCATTTGAGCCTGTCACTCTCTTTATCACATATTCACTTTGTCTTTCTCAGTGTCCTTTCTCTTCAACTATATTTGCTTTAACAGTCTAAAATGACAAAATCAAATGCTTATAGAAAAGCAGATCTTTTAAACTCTAATCAACCCATGCATTTATTTTAGGGTAAATTTTTTCTAGAAGTCATAAAAATGAAGAGACTTTAATAAGAAAACATGAAGTCATCTAGTTCGTGCTGTTATTTATCATGAACAGCTTTCATCTACAAAAGGAATACAGACAGATGAAGAGCTGTTTGCACCATTTTAATATTGCAGTGTGCATATAGATATCTTCTTAATAAGCTAGGAGGGTGCATGCTGCTCTAAAAGGAAATACTCATACTTTATGTTACCAATAAGGAGGAAAGGCTTAATGAAATCCAAGTTTTTTTTCAAACAAAGGTTAGTTTTTGTAAGTTACAGTTTATGTACTGAAGTCTAAACATGTATATAATATGCTATAATTCACCTGAGTGCAACTATCATTCTTGATTTCTTCTTCTAGAAAAGAATTAACAGGGTAACTGTAAAAGGCATGATTAATTGTAAGATTTTTTTTTTTTACAACTTCCATGCAATACTGAATAGAATTTCTGTGGGAATATAAAAAAATTCAATACATTATTAAAAAAAAAAATCATACTTACATAAGGGATTGTGTCCAAAGTGTCTGTGTTGACAATTATAGGGGCAGGGCTTGCCTGAAAGGGGAAAAGAAAGAGAAAAAAAATTAATTAATATGAAATTCGTTAATATTGAAATGCCCATAATGATACATGAAATTAAAAGTCTAAAAGCCTGTCTTTTCATTGAATTCACATTGCACAACAGTACATAACTTTGGGTACTGTTCACTCAGTTAAGGATGAAAGAAAATAGATTCTCAGCCTCCAAATCAGAGTTCACTGTAGTCTTTCTTTACAATTTCATTAGGCTTTTGATCATGTCCTGAATATACAATAACTAGTCATTCATTTTTTAGTAGAACTATAAGAAATACAATGCACTCAACTTACAACTAGGGGACTTTGGGGGTGACAGTTTCAGCTTCCCTTACCTTACAAGTCCACTTTTTGTGTTTGAGCAAAACCAAGATGATCAAGCCATCTTTACAGAGGACAAACCTCACCATTTATGTTTACAGTACTTATCAGCATGTCTTATATATGTATATGCATGTATACTGCGATATTTATGTCAAAGCTATATATTCTGCATAGTTCATATGCACTCAGCTGATATTCAGTTTGAAATACAGACCCTGTTTAAAAAGATTTGCGAATCTGTAAAGCTGCCCAACCTGACCTTTAACTTAGTGATAAAACCCTTATCCAGGGTAGTTTCCAGCCACCTGAAATGCCCCAAGCTCTTCCTCCTCCCATGCTGGAGTTTAGTGGTGGTGACCCAAGGCCAAGCTCTGAATGAATAATCTTGGTTCAGACTCTGGAGAAAACTACAGAGCTGAGACAGTGTAGAGTAGAGCTGTGCCCCATAAGTAAAATGTCAGACAGAAGCAGGACTGCTGAGATGGGACTGCCAATAGTTCAAGGACTCAGGAGAAGAAGGATCAACATGCAGTCAATGTAGTAAAAAAAGTGATTGAGGATCTCTGCCTGACTGGTGCCTGCTTGGTCAACAAAGGCTCTCCAGGCATTGGGCTGATGAACGTACTAATGCTCAGCACAGTAGCTCACTTGTCCTAGTTATCTACATTGTGTATTAGGCATTGAACGACTGTCTACTTTAAAGTCACATAGACTGCAGAGTCTCTTTGTGCATGGCAGGGATGATTACAGCACTACTGAAAACACTAATCATATTTCTATTGTCAAATATTCAATGTAGGATTTAAAATTCATAACCCAAATTAAGAATGTAACTAGTGCAGCAATTCAAATGCTTTGAGTATATCACAGGTTTTTTTTTCCATTTTGGTGTAGCTACTGCAAGATAATTCTGTGTTCAGAGAAATTGTATGTTACTGTTCAACACCTACTGATAATTAATGCCATCATTTCTATACAACTGTGTAACCTGTGAATAAAAAAAACAAAAATGAAATGTATACTATTTAGTGTGCCTACATTTCATGCCATATATCAGTTTTCATAGGAAGGTACAGTTTAATATTAAAATGCTTAGTATCTGAAAAGACATACACCCATACCCATTTATTCCCATTATGCCCTATATTACTGGACACTTTGGAGTGATAGGTAAGAGCAGAAGGCCATTGGATTATATTTTTATCTTTAGGCACATGGAATTATTTATAGCTGTATTATCAGTGAAGGTTAAACAAAGGATTTCCTTTTTTGAATCATAGTTTTTACTTAGATGAATATTTAGCTCCATCCAGCTAAAGACTGCTACCTTTGCTACAGGAAGAAAAAGGTTNGTTGTTTTTTTTTTTTTTTTTTTTTTTTTTTTTTTACAGTATTCTGTTGTCTTTACCAAATTTTGCCTTTCATTAATTTTATCTTCTTCAACGTTTTACACACTGGGAGAAGGTCTAATACCAAATATAAACTTTGCAATCTTCAGAAGGAAAGCATCTCTCCACTGCCTTAAAAAACAATATCTATTACAATAACAAACACCTTTCCGAAGTCATTTTCCAAAGCATTCTCATGCTATCACAAATTGCTTCTAACCCACTGAGGAACAAAGCCTCATATCTGTATCAAATTTACCTGAAACAAAGATAAAGAGATTTTTCAATCAGAAACTAGTAATTGTGGGAACACTACAAAAAAAATAATGTTTAGGGGACTTGGAATTTCTCTTTGAAAACTTAGTTACTCCTTCCTCTTACAAGCACAAGCAGAACCTTCACATCCTTCACACTATCAGTTGTGAGTGCTTTCACAGTGACTGTCACAGCCTTGCTGGATCCCTGTTTCAGTGCTATACCGCCCTCACTGAGAAAAGTTTGCTTTCATGTCTAATAATAATTTCCCTTAATGCAACTTGCATGCATCTCAGAGGAGTTTGGCTTTGTCTCCTCTCTAACCATCCCTTAGATGGCTGAAGATAGCAACTAGATACTTTCCACAGTCTCTTCTTCTCCAGGCTGAATAAACTGAGCTCTCCCAGTCTTATCTTGTATGTTCTGTGCACCCTACCCAGTCACTGTTATGTGAGGCANTACCTATTGAGGTGCCTCTGAACGGCAGCTGTCCAATGTATCGTCTGCTCTGCCTGGTCTGGTGTTATCTAAAACCTTACTGACAGCGCACTCTATCTAATCGTTATGGTTGTTAATGAAGATGTTAAACAGCATTGGCACCAGTATCAACTCTGTAGAAACACCATCAGTAACTTGGCATCGGTGACCACACTTTGAACTGCTGACCACTACCCTTTGGGTCTGGCGGTCTAGACAGTGTCCAATTCATCTTCAAGTACATCCATCCATTCACTCTCTCTCTCATTTGGCTACGAGAATTTGTACTGAAAGCCTTGCTAAAATCAAGGTAAATGGAGGTAATCACCTCCTTCTGTCCTTCATGAGCCTTGTAAAGGCTTCCTAGGGGCATCCACCAGGGTGTTTCTGTTTGTTAGCTTCCTGCCTAATCCTGACCTCCAGGCTCTCACAGGTTGCCCAGAGAAGCTGTGGATGCCCCATCCCTGGAGGTGTTCAAGGCCAGGCTGGATGAGGCTTTGAGCAACCTGGGCTAGTGGAGGGTGTCCCTGCGCACGGCAGGGGGTTGGAACTAGATGGTCTTTAAGGTCCTTTCCAACCCAAACCATTCTATGATTCATTCACAACTAATATCATCAGTGCATTTTCCTGCTCCATTCCTCCTCTTTCTCTCTGTGCAAGTGCATGTGTGCGTGCACATGTGGGACAGTGAGTCTGTGTGGTGATTTGGAGTCCTCTTTTTTTTAACACAAACATTTTGCTTCAGTCTCTCTAACATATGGTAATTTGAAGAACACTGACATCCTGAGCTAGAACATTGCATTTAAATGCAGGAAATGAAACAGATTTTATTAGTTGTGTCGTGTTTGTAGCTTGTGCTTTAAAGAAAAGCAGGAGGCTTCAATCACACAGTTTGCAACCACTGGAGAAAGACCTAAATATAGGGCTAGCCATGGAGCACACAATAGCATCAAAATAGTCCTGTAATCACACTGAACTTACTCAAGAGTAAGGTCAAGAGAAGATCAGTAGCAACAGGGAGTCAGAAGGACTTTACCTTCCAGGGTGATCTGTCTTTACTTATTCTGACTCAGAAACACATCACAGGCACTGATTCACTAAATTATCGAAAAAATATACCCACATATCTGTGCACTTTTCATAGAGAACATTGACAAATCAATCATAGCAGTTCATCAGCTCGTCAAGAACACTTCCAATTGTGCATAAATTAACAAATGCATGCAAAATAGTGTCTAGATTCTCTTGAGAATCTCTGTCTACTGTTTCTTTGAGACAGCACTGCTTCTTACTTGTCGCACTCTATGTACCCACACATATATAAACGATATAAGTTTGAGACTGGGTGATAAGAAGAAATGGCTTTCCGGAAGACAAAGATAATTACTTTATTCCTAGCTCTGCCTTTTGACCAGCTCTGCAATCTTAAATAAGACATTTAATTACTCTCTACCTAGCTTTTCCCAGCTGCAGAACAACTCTGACCAAATTAAGCCAGTTTTGTTTAAGAGAGATGATGGTTAGTAAGAACTAAATAATCTATGTGTAGGGAGTTTTAAAACTTTACACGTCTAGTTGCCTAACTTGCAGAATGAGTTCAAATCAGTAGTAATTAGTTCATGGAAGAGACAGCCCTTTCTTAAGTCCGGTAGTATACAGAGGACTCCCAGACTTCCTATCAGATTTTAGAGGTGGGTAGAGCCCTTTGTGAACATGTTCACTGCAGCTGCACAATACATCTAAACCAGTCACCAAAGGGGAATTTTACTGAATGTAGTGAATTGAGTGATTCCATTTTCCCCATTCCTCACGCACTTTCCTTTCTGCCCTAATCCTTACCTATACATTAAGTATTACACTGACAATGTACCATGCGGGCTCTCAGCCTTTGACTACTGCTCCCTGCACAGACCTTTTTCCTGCCCTTGACTAGAAGCAGTGCGTTCAGCTGAGCCATCTCTGTGCTTTGAAGAAAAGGCATCACACTGACAGCTGCAGTGACAGATTGGCATAGCTGGGACAAATCTTGAATAGCTTTGGGGAAAAAAAAATAAAAAGGAAGAAGCTGCTTCTTTTTAAAAGTCTTGAGCACAACAGACTTTGCTTCCACAAATATACACAAGAATGTTCTGCTTGCAGCGAGTCAGACTAGTTGCTTTTTCCACCAAAAAGCACAACTTAAAAGCAAGATACAGTGAAAGCACTTGAAGCCAGCAGAAAGGGAACAAAAAGGCACACGATCTAGTTCATGAACATTTACTATGCTACCAAATTGTCTACAAGTGTATGCCATGACTCATACCTCTCAGACGAGATGAACTTTTCCTCTACCACAAGTGCTGGCACTATCCTGGTTGAGTGGTTTTACTCACAGCATTCACAGTTTTATAGACTATCCATACCACATTGCATTTCATTCTTTCTAGAGAGTTCATAAATCCTTCTTTTAATTGTTCCTACAGTGCCATAGTAGGAACCAGACCATGAAACTACTTGCACAGGTATATGGTCACTATTTTATAAATAATGAGTGCAGCACATTACTTCTTAACCAGAAAACACTAAACCAAATGTGTGATCAGTTTGAAGCTATCCACCTATACTTATACCTAGCTACGATTTGGAGTTGACTCAGAAATCTCCATTGCTTGTTTTCCTGTTCAGGAATCTCCATCCTTATCTACATTATTACATTTCAGTAAACTCAAAATAAAGAGATGGTGAAATTTATAGTAATAAAGCAGCGTATGTACTACCATTTAAAAGGTAAGTTGAGTTGTCAGTGGATGTATGTCACATTTAAGGGCTCATCTTTCTAGGTAGCCAGCCCTAAATTCTAAAAAACTCTGGAATATTGAGTTGCAGTTTTATTTTATTTCAAAATGTTAGTATTTTGTATCTTAATAATACAAAAAGGAGCAATCCCTATGTTTGTACATTAATAGGGCATGCTGCATCTCTCAGATATAATGTTTCAGACTTTTTGAGACCTTAAGTAAGTAACGCTGAATTCATGTCATAGTTTTAAGTTTCCTTTCACAATTGCAAGAAATAGATTTACACTGACACAAAATGGCAGGAAAGATTAAATTATAATTCAGATGCCAAAACAGTAATTCTCTGGCATGCTATGAGTCCTCAAGATCACAGAACAGAGAAACTTTGTTGTATCTACCACTGAATTACAAACTGTAAGACTAACAGGGAGAAAAAGTCATTTGTTTTTTATTAAACAGAAAATATAAAAGATAAGGAGCCTCTCTGAACATCTGAAGAATTACTTTTCAGCAAACAATTCTACCTTTACTTAGAGACATAAACCAGAAGTCAAAAGCAGCTTTGCTTGCAGGCTACAGCTGTCAAAAAACAGAAGAAAAATGCTTCAAGAAATTCTTGCTGCCTTTCCCTACACATATAATGCAACCTCATATAAAGGTATTTAATTTAAAGGTAAATAGTGCCTTTCAAATAAGGTGGTCTTATTTTTGGGCTTGGGGTTTTGTGTTGGTTTTTACTTCATCTGCAGAAGTAATTTCCTATTTAAAATTGTGTTAGCTGTGACATTATTTAAACAAAAACAAGCTTAGACCTAAGGAAAACCTAACATTTCTGTGCGGATCCACAGGTTGCCAGAGAGAATACCAAGAAAGCACCTAATTTCCAGGGGTTGAGTTTCGCCTGGTACTGCCTGTTAGCAGTTTGAATTAGCAGTGATTAATGTAATGGTAACTTTTTGCCCAGTATCAGATCCGGTGAAGGACACAGAAATGTCAATGGGAAAAGCTCTACGGAGAATGAGGGGTAATTACGATACATCTGAATTTCCAGTGAAGATATCATTCAGCTAAGTGTTATTACCCATTAAATTTTGAGGTGGTAACCTTCCTATCACTAACCAGGGTGGATCCATCTGCCTCAGTCCGGGATGCCAAATGCCACACAAAGACTCACACAGAGGTTCCATTATCACATCTCTACTGACTCACAGAATAAATTGATGCAAAATGTCTTACACCAGTACCATGGCTTTGAACAGAAATTTACACCTAAATCCTGTGTTTAGAAATACAACTTGAGCACCTGTTCACAGCCTTTTGAAAGAGAATGGGCCATAAACATTCATTTATTATCGACATCTCAGATCTAATCTCCACTGTACTTCAGAACTTTTCCCAAAGTCTGTGTTATATCACATCTCTTAAGAAAATAACAGATTAAACCAAACCAGGCAATGCCAGTTTCTGGTATGTTCTTAAGTCTGGATATGGAAACTTTAGAATCTAGAACAGAAATAGAAATACATTCCATATGGGCTTTTTATAAGTGTATTATCATCAAAACTCTGACATCTGATATGCATACATTTCTTTCAGATTTTATATCTTTCATAACAATTTTATAAAAAGATGAAACATTTGAAAAATCTGCCTTGACACCGCAGCCAATATTAGTGGAAAGACACAGTGCAGAAATAAAATGTTGTGTAGAGATGCTACTGAAAACCCAAGAGCTAAGCTAACTTACGTTATACTCTGAAATTACCAAGACAGGATACATTTTCCATTTTAAACATCTTAATGACATTCTGCTACATCTATCAGATCTTAAAATTTCTGGGTGAAAGTCCCTGCATAACTGAAGTCAATAGTAAAACATCGATTTGCTTCAATGGAGTCAAAATCTAAGCTAATATGTTTCTATTCAATATTGGGTTTTTTTTCCTCCTGGTAGGATTTATAGTGCATGCATGGATTTAGCTAGCTGCTTAATGAAGGTAAGGTAACTGTGGTGCAGGTTTACAGATCCAGGTGTGAACTTTTTCTTTGCCCATCCTGCTCCCCACCCCAGGTCACTTATTCTTCTTTATGTAATTTCTATTACAGGCATTATGTGAAAATTATGTGATAATTTTTTTTTAATAAAAGAGTGTTAAACTCAAGAAGAGCTGCACAATGAAAAGAACAGGAAAGTAATCTGAAATACCTGTCAAGTTCTTTTAACCAAAAAACATATTAATTTATTGCACTACTCAGGAGTGCAGACTCCTTCTTATATTTATGCAAAAATATATTTTTTCTTCAACTTCTCTTTAACCTTCTACAGAAACTATCAAGACAAGTGTGCATGTGTACATATGCATATATAGACAGAGAATTGTGTGCATACATACGTGCACATCCACATGTATACAGACACACTCCAACACAGACTATGACAAAATCATACACCCAGTTTTTAGGCACCCTGTTTGACCCAGCCACACGCTACAGTGCATGATTCAGCCTTGCTATGCACAAAGATAAAACTCCTTCCAGAGAGAGGAAAACAAAACCAAAGCAAAACCACAGCTATTCTATCCCTCCTTTCTCTTCAAAAGTGAAGGCTGCATCGCCCATGGCATGACTTTTTACTTCTAAAATCACGGTACAGCAAGCTCACAAAGCAGCTATCCCATATCTTATTCTGTTACCTTTTCACAGCCTGAAGGACCTGCAGGTTGAGCGTAATATTGATTCTTGCACGGAGACTTTTATAACCAGCCTCAAAAACACAGAAGCAAATGGACTAAAAATTACAATGCAGATGAAGACGACAACAACAACAACATCAAAAAAAGGCAAACTTAAAACCGAATGTGAAATAGGGGAATTATTTTAACAGAATTTAGTATCTATTCAAGAGGATTATCGGAACATAAATTCCGAAGAAGGAAACACAGGCTTTCGGGAACTAATCAGTTACTTCGAGCACTGTGTACAACAGCCCAGAAATAATGGAATCAGTGTCAAAGAGCACTTACCTCTGCTTGGCAAGAGCAGAATAGACCAAGACTTACTGGTGCTACAGCTAAAACTCTCCGTAGAGAGGAAAGAATAAGAAATAAATAAGAAAGTGTCTTTAGAGTTTTAAAAAGGTTCTCAGGTATAATAGAAGTCGCAAAATCATGGTTGGTCCCGTTTCAGCAACGAAGTTGTCAGAAGAACAGCTGGGGGTTACTCTGGTCCATAGGAAGAACATAAAGAATTGGACTCGAATACTGCAACAACCTCAAAGTTATATTGGGCTGTGCTGCAGCAGGTTTTGATTTTTAAGTCAGTAGAAGTAAACTTCTAATCTAATGTCTTCTGGAAAAGTTTTAATTGATGTCCCAGACTGTTCCCTCCTGTCCCAGAATCATTACGTGATGAATACAATTAACAAAATTATACCAAATATACTGCTTGCTGACAGCTTGTTTCAAACCCTGAATCATTGGAGGAGCACTGCACTCACAGGACATTATACACCAAAGTTTCTTATCTTTTGAAATAAAGTGAAGGTATCTGGGGTTCAGGTCAAATCAGGCATTTTACAAGGTTTTGCCTCATGTGGCATAAAATGCATTTCTCAATGGACATGCACTGTTACATACATCACAGCTATTTGGTATTTCACTATAGGGCTTGTCAACCATTTTTGTCTTGGATTTCTCACTGAGGTCCTTCTGCCTGTGCAACTGGGTGCTCTGCGGTTCACTTGCAGGACAGTACAAGCTAAAACTGCCACTTCTCCATAATTTTACAGATTCTAGTTCCCATCAGGAACATCAAAGGCTGCTGAGCTTCACAAGGATTCTCCTCACAAATCTGTCTAATGCCATCAGGTTTGGCTGAAACAAAGAGAATGTTCCCTTTAGGATGGCAATTTCATTTAGATTGGTAGATGGTGCAAACACACACATGCCATTTTATTTTAGGTTTAAGGTCCAATTTCTTTCATAGTTTAAAAATTTGCACAAAGAAAAAACCGAGCCCTATTTCTAGCCTTTGTACCTTGTTATTCCTTAATCTGCTACATCCAGGTGTTGTTTCTAAGGAATATGCTCTACAGAAACATGAAGCTCATCTCATACCTGCTTTCCTTCTACCTTATACTGGACACAAACATCCAGGTTTTGGTCATGGAGGTGCTGCAGAAGCTGCTGTTGTAAGGAGCCACACAGAGCTACCCTGCACCCACCAAAGCTGGTTACTCAACAAACCCGTCACTGGGCACAGCTGAGGCAATCAGTAAAGTCCCTGGTGCCTCTAAAGCAATCAGAAGAAATTGGTTGCAGCTTTGGTACTCTAGGGTGGAGTGGGTAACACCCTGGAGGGCCTGTGGTAGAACAGGAGAAATGAGAAAGAAGGAGGAGTGGAAAAAAATTGTTCCTGTGAGGGTGGTGAGACACTGGCCCAGGTTGCCCAGAGGAGCTGTGGATGCCCCATCCCTGGAGGGGTTCAAGGCCAGGCTGGATGAGGCTTTGAGCAACCTGGGCTAGTGGGAGGTGTCCCTGCCCATGGCAGGGGGGTTGGAACTAGATGATCTTTAAGGTCCTTTCCAACCCTAAACATTCTGTGATTCTAAAAAAGTGAGGAACAAGGAGCAACAGAGAGAAACTGCCTGACCTCCTGTGTCACCCTTGCCTCACCAGAGGGACTGAGTGTAAGAAGTGATGATAAGGATGGGCAGGTGAGGTGTCTGGAGCAAAGCTGAGCAAAGAGGTATTTTCCCTAAGTGTTAGTTTAACTGTCATTTTTGTTTCTTACCACCCACCTCAATAATTAAATGTTTATGTTAACTGGCAGTAAAGTTGAGTTCCCCAAAAGTTGAGTCTGCTTTGCCTGCCACCTTCTGAAATTTCCCTGTAGAACAGGTATTTGTTCAGTATCTTTTACATATTAATCTTATTTTCTGATACATCTACAAATGCTGTATTGGAGGTGAGACTGCAGCGGCAGAAGAAAGTAAAAGAACAGGTTTTTCGCTTCTAAAATAAAATGCTGCCTTGAGTGGCAGAGGCAACAGAGAGAAATTGGCAGCAGTACAGCAGCCACAGGGAAAGTTATAGTGTAAAAATAGAAACACATAAAGTGGCAACTGATTATTGTTCATAGAGGAGCTTTCCAGAGAAGGAGAGCTACATCTTCTCCTAACGTATAGTCTATTAAGATGCTCTTGCTGTCAACCTCTTAATTCTTAGAAATAGCATTTACCAAAAAATTACAAAACACAAAATCAATGCAACATGGCACCTCAGGTTTGTAGAATAATGAAACCACATAAAGGGTCTGAACTCAAGATGAGTAGTAACAGTGCCATAAAAGCAGTTTTACTATATGTCATCGCTTAAGTAAAGAAAATGCCTGGGGCCACTGTAAGTCTGAGAAACACAAATAACACGACTGGAGGGTACAGCAAAACTGACAGTCTTTCAAAGAACTCCTACAGGACCTTGAAAATACACCTCCTTTAAATCAAAATTATAGTCCTGAAAAAAAGAAATAAAAAAAAAAGAAGAAGAAAAAGAAAGCAAGTCCTGTCAAGAAATAATCAAGGGAAGAACATTGTTGTGAACATGACAAAATTAGGTTAAGGGTGCAAATAGTTGTGTCAGTTCTGTAAAGACAGAGTTAGTAAGTTAGACTAAAAACTAAAAGAAAGAAATTTAAAAATATATTATTTGATGTTATGGATGATGCTGAGAAACACTTCAAATCAGGGGAATTATGCTTGCCTGTTTTTCAACAAGTATTTTGCTATTTTTAATGTGGGAATATTTTTCAATTTCATGCCAAGGGCAGACAAGCAGATTTTATACACTGATACAACTGTGTGGCAATTTCATCAAACTATAGTATAATCTCCCTAGAGGAGAGATAGAAGCCTTATTGCCTAAAACTCCTCGTACAAACTTAGACTAAGCACTAAAATACATTCTGTAGGCAGTACTCACATTCTGGCAGATGGGCAACATGACCTACAAGGTCTTTCCTCATCTTCACATTTTAACATTCTGTCATTTCTAAACAGCGCTGTTTTGGCTAGAATTGGATGCAGAAACACTGAGTAAAAAATTATTATCTTAAACTGAATTAAAATAGATGAGGGCAATTTTAACAGTGACTCAACTAGCGGCAAGTAAGATGGCATTTTTCCTGATGAAGCAGTCACAAAAAGTAACAAAAGGCACCACTCTGAAAGATGATAATTCTTATATTATAGGGTATCTTTTAAGTCACTCATTTCAAGACATATTTTCTGCTGTATGTGACACAGAAATCTAGGATGCTACTATACATACATATTAATAACAGTGACCTGGACAGGACCAGGAGAGTTCTGTGCTCTCTGGATTCACTTATCCCACAAAATCATAGAATCATTAAGGTTGGAAAAGACCTCAAGGATCATCAAGTCCAACTGTCAGAAATGAAACAACCTTCCTTCTACACTGAGACAACATTGACCTCTCACTGTCACTATATTATACAATGAATGCAACAATCAGAGAGACATAAAACCTAAAAAATGTCAGAACTGATCTACCAAGATTGAGAAGATGGGTTGCAAATCAATTAGAGGAACTTCAAATGTCACAACAACCTTTCATGCGTTTATATGATCCCTCAAAACACTGGAACATTAAATGGCTCATAATATCGAGACAGCCTCTTACTATAATAATAATAAACAATAATAATAAGCAGCTCCTGGATGTCTGTCTCTGATATGATGGTGCTTCATTTCTCTGTTTTTAATGGGAAAACTCCAGGAGAGGACTTTAGAAACAAGCTTTGATTACTGTTAGGAAGGAAAACTAAAACATTTCCTGGCAACAAATTAGCAGTGGATGTTATGCTATACATCAGGTGACAGGAGAGAACACCTGGAAAAGGACGAAACATAGCAGCTAGAAACACAAAAGGAGCTGGCTGCTTAATGCAGGATTTAGATAGAATATAGACATTGGAACCCAAGAACTCAGTCCTCAAAATACTGAGCTTTATGAACTTGGATTTCGTTTGTGCCCATATAACCATACTTCAACCTCAAAAAATAGCTCAGCATCTATTTCATGCAACTGACATTCAGACACCAGGTAGGCTTTATCAAAGAACCCTTTGGACAGGTCCAATCTCCTCCTACTCTCTCTTTTTAGGCACCAATTCCTCTGTCCAAATAAAATGGAAAACTTTCAACCTGTCCCCCTCTGATGGGTTTACCTTTGGCTGGGAGCCAACTCCACACAGCCAGTCTTTCACCCTCCCCCCTCCTGGGGATGGGGGAGAGAATCAAAGGAGAGAAGGAAAAAAAGACTCGTGGGTTGAGATAAAAACAATTTAATAACTAAACTACAATAATATTGAAAACAATAGTAACTGTGATAATAATAGTAATATATACAAATATACAAACGAGTGATACACAGTGATACTGCTCAGCACCCGATGACCAAGGCTCAGCCTGTTCCCATCTAATGATCCCAGAGCAGGGAGGGTCCCGAAACTGCACTCCTGGAATGGATATAAGAGCCCGAGCGTCTCAGACCAAGAGCTGACCGAGGGAGGGAGACAACCCCAGGAGAGGGATGACCCAGAGCAAAAAGGAATGAGCTTCTAGAGAGCCCTCACCTACATTCTGGGCATGTCGTGCATGATATGGAACAGGCTGTTGGCCAGTTTTGGTCTCAATCCTAAACCTAAAACTGAATCCTAGGCTAGTAGTTGGAGCTGTGCTCCCTGCCAGCTTCTCCTGTCTGGCACAGTGGAGAAGTTGAAAAGTCCTTGACTGTCCTGGCAACAACTATAAACATCAGTAAGTTACCAGCCACCTTCTCAGCACAAATACAAGACACAGCCTCTTACTAGCTATTATGAAGAAAGTTAACGCTGTCTCAGCTGAAACCAGGACACCCCCCCCATCCAGTAAATCATGGTACCTGTCAGAAATATCAGCTTTACCATTCTCAGCCTGTTGTAAATCTTGATTTTCGCCATGGGACGTCTGGGGAAAATTAACACCTAATCTGACGGTCCTTTCCAAAAGCTAACCAACTTCACAGGCGGGTGCACCAATTCTGAGCACTAACATATAAAATCCCCACTGCAGACCTGACCCTGATACTAAATAAATGTTTAGTTGGGAGGACAAGAAATGGGAACATCGTGTGCTTCAGAGGAATAGGAGAAAAATGACATAGAAAATATTACAGCAAGAACACCGAATCTGCGGGAGACAGTAGTTTTTTTAGGGCAGCCGTAACAAGGAGAAACGAAGAGACTCCAAAGTTAAAGTCAGTCCATCCTTCACATGCTACTATAGGCTTTGTGACACATTTTGAAATGTCTTCTTCAATTACAGTATAAGCTCTCTACTCATACACAAACAGGGGTCTGAGCATCACATGCTATCAACCTATCTGGTATTGGAGGCACTTAGTTTTGCTCCCTTATTAGCACAATGCTGAGCTGATACAGTTAGTACCTACATAACTCCTCAGGTTGTTGACAGTTCAGATATACATCTCTTCTGCACAATATTTAGTGTATTTTCATTTAAAGATACCCCATCAAATTTATATTTCACATGAAATGAAGATACATAGAAGAAAGCAAGATAATCTTTTCTTTCCTCTCCAGCACACTTTGTCTGGCTGAACTAACCCAGGCACCGAAAGCATCATCCTGCATCTGCTACTGCATATGGGAAAATAAATATTTCCAGTGCATGACACTAATATAAATAAAATGTTTTTCAAAATATTTGGAAATAAAATATGATTAAAATTAATAACACATATTGATGTAAACATGGAAGAGATCACTCAATTGTTTTATTTTATCACAATATACAATGTCATATTACTGTATGTCATTTGGTGATAAGCAGTAGTACCCATATGTTCAATTTATATTTATTAAATACAGTTGATAAATACTCTTTCACTTAAAAGCTATAGCTCAACTATATAATTTTCTGGAAATAAGAATCACATGTAATGTAGTTATCTATTTTCTTTATCATTAAATTAATGATAAAATAGAAATGTTGGCACTATCCTTTAACTTCAGATATATAGAGCAATGCATTTTCTCCCCATAAATCACCAGCTTTTATTAAAGACTGTTCTTTCCCACTCACCCATTCATCTGTAAAAAACACAGAAGCCCTATGGTCAGAGGTCTGAGACCATTCAGCTCAACACAGAAGGTCAGTTTAAGCCATTTCTCTCCCCAAAAAAGCCTAACTCCCAGAATTTAGATTTTAAAAACATGCTTTACTTCAGAGATATGTTACAGTTTTCCTTACCGGGAGAAAAGAATCAAATGAATCTTGTTCCTGATTCTCAATAGCTGAAATTGTTTTCAACCAGTAGAGATAGCTTGAAATATCAGACATTTCAGAATGCTTCATACCGAAAGCTGCAAGATTAGTAGGACTGAGGTGAGACAGACTTGCAAAAGGAGGACTTTGGCTGTGTTACATAAAGTTCTTAATTAGATCCTTGGTACAAATTGCTATCCTAAGAATAAAAAGTTAATCAAAAAGCCTTATTGGAAGGATAGGAGGGCAAGATTAGAGCTGAGACAGCTGTTTCTCTTTGGGTTAATTGTGGAAGTGCCTAACTAGATGGTGTTTCACTATTCAGAAGTAAAAATACACGTGTGAAAATTAAAATGTTCCCTTTGTGTTATTTAGGGCTAAATT
This sequence comes from Syrrhaptes paradoxus, assembly GCA_013400615.1. Lineage (NCBI taxonomy): Eukaryota > Metazoa > Chordata > Aves > Pterocliformes > Pteroclidae > Syrrhaptes > Syrrhaptes paradoxus. The sequence goes on from VZTO01001667.1 coordinate 51,534, forward strand.
CTTCACAGCTGGTTTTCCCCAGAAATCCAGGAGATGTCCCTATATTTTTTATTTCAGTGCAGCAAGGACTCTCAGACCCCCTTAAAATCAGAGCCAAAATATGTTCATGAACAGAGGGAAAATTTGAAAGGTACCGAAGATAGTTGGCTAGTGTTCAAAGAGTGCTTCTTACAAGCTCAAGATCGGTGCATCCCAACAGGTAGGAAGTCAAGAAGGGGTGCCAGGAGGCCTGCATGGTTAAACAGGGATCTGCTGGGCAAACTCAAGTGTAAAAGGAGGGTCTATAGAACATGGAAGGAGGGGCTGGCCACTTGGGAGGAGTACAAGAATGTTGTCAGAGAGTGTAGGGAAGCAACTAGGAAAGCTAAGGC